>JACERR010000439.1:17500-25828 GCA_016760335.1 Gastrodia elata | reverse complement strand
ATTTTTTGTGTTATATATGTATATATACAAATAAACGCACGCACACATACACATACTCATATATACATACAATTGTGTGTGTGTATGGCACAAATATAAATTAAAATTCACACACATTCAGACACACACACATACACACACACACACTCATAGACATATATAGATACACACACACACACACACATAGAGAGATTAGTAAATATGAATGTGTATATATATATATATATATATATATATATATATATATATATATATATATATATATATATATGAATGTGTATATATAGTCACAACACACACACACATACAGATTAGTATATATGAGTGTGTGTGTGTGTGTGTGTGTTGTGAGTATATACGCCCATCCATACATATATATATATATATATATATATATATATATGGATGGGTTCATATTTATATACACAGACATATAGACATACCCACAATATATCACAATCGTATATAAATATATAGACACACACACATTTGAATTATTCACACACTTACAGATTAATATATATGAGTGTTTGTATTTGTATGCATGTATGTAGAGACACACGCACATAAAGAATATATTCGGTTGTGAGTATGTGTACCCAACTATATATATTAACATATATAAGTATGAGTATGTATACCTAACACACACCTTCACAAACACACACACATAGAGATTAATATATATATAAAATAACACATAGAGGTTAGTATATATGAGTATATACACACATTGAGGTTAGTATATATGTGTATGTATGTATGTATATACACACATACAGATACTCATAATCATATATATATATATAAACAAACACTCACACATACGTACTCACAACTATATATAAATATATAGACACACACTGTGTGTGTGTATTTATATATAGTTGTGAGTATGTATACCCACACACACACACACACACACACTCAAATACACATACTCACAATCGTTCTCCATGTGTGTGTGTGTGTGTGTATTCAGAGATAAGCATATATACAAGTGTACTCACAACTGTATAAAATTATATAGACAAACACACGTATGAGTATACATATAGTGCGCACATGTGTGTGGCACAAGTATAAATTAAAATACACACATATAGACACACACACAGACATATAAAGACACACACACATGTATACACACACATTGTGAGTATGTATACCAAACACTCATGCACACACACACATAAAGATTAGTATATATGAGTGTGTACTCCTATAAATATATACACACACACAGACATACACACACACACACACTATAAATCTATATATATACGCACACACACATACACACACACACACTCATATATATAAATATATATATATATACATATATATATATATATATATATACACACACACACACACATACACAAATACAAATACATATATATGAGTGTGTGTGTATATAAAGAGATTAGTAGCGTGTGTGCGTGTGTGTCTATGTGTGCATATATATATATATATATATATATATATATATATATATATATATATATATATATATATAGGTTAGTAGTGTGTGGGTATTTGTGGGGGGTGTGTGTTGGGTATACATAGTCATACTTATATATGTTAATATACATAGTTGGGTATATATACTCACACTTATATATGTTAATATACATAGGTGTGTATATACACATATGTTATAAGTATGTCTACTCAACACACACACAATATATACATACATATATAGAAAAATATATATGCATACTCACAATGGTATATATATATATATATATATATATATATATATATATATATGTATATATATAAGCACACACAGACACACACACACACCGTATATAAATTTATAGACACACACATACACACTCACACTCACATATTTGGGTAATACATACACACACACACACAAACACACACACACATATATACACATCTCCATGTGTGACACACACAAACACATAGGTATAAACACACACAAACAAATACACCCACAATGGTAAACACATACGAGTGTGTCTCTATCTATTTATATACGATTATGAGTATGTTTAATATTTTTTTTCTATATATATATATATATATATATATATATATATGTGTGTGGGTGTGTGTGAGTATGTGTGTGAGTATGTACACAAACACTCATATATACTAATCTGTACGTGTATGTGTGAGTATGTTTTATATATTTATATATGACTTATATATATATATATATATATGGGTCACACAAACACACACACATATATACTAACTTATATATACACACAAACACACACACAGACACACCACACTCATATATACTAATTTATATGCATGAGTGCATATTAAGTTTATATAAGAGTGTGTGTGTATGTATATAAATACTCATATAAGGTAATCTCTGTATGTGTGTTTGTCGCAACTACACACACACACACACATAACAGCACACACACACACACACACACATACATACACAACACACGCACATATAACACACACTCATAGAATATATGGATGCACGCACACACACACGTATAAAAATAAATATTTTTATGTGTGTGCATGTGTGTGTTTCTGGGTATACATAAAAACAAGTATTAAGTATGTGTGTGTGTGTGTGTGTATCTACATATATGCTTGCAGATATACAGTTGTGAGTATGTATACATAACACACATACACACACACACAGACTCATATATATTAATCTTTATGTATGTATGTTTATGTATGTTTATGTGTGTGTGTGATAGCACATACGTGTGTCTGTGTATGTGTGTATATGTGTTTGTGTGATAACATATACGTATGTGTGTGTGTGTATTTGTGTGTTTGTGTGATAACATATACGTGTGTGTGTGTGTGTATTTTTGTGTTTGTGTGATAACAGATACGTGCATGTGTGTCTATGTGTGTGTGTGTTTATATATACATACTAATCTTTATGTGTATGTATTTGTGTGTGTGTGTGTTGGATATACATACTCACAACACACACTCACTCATATGTGTGTGTGTGTGTCTACATAAATGCATATAGACACCCACACTTATGTTTGTTTATTTTCATGTGTGTGTATGTTTGTATGTATATATATATAAATATATATCTATATTTGTGTATGTTTGTATATATGTGTTTGTATATATATATATATATATATATATATATCTGTATATAGGCACACACACATATATAAAATATACATACCTAAAGATTTGTATATATGTGTATGTGTGTGTGTATGTATATATGAGTGTGTGTACATGTTGGGTATACATACACAACCAAACCACACAAATATGAGTGTGTGTGTGGTGTCACACACACATACACACAAGCACACACACACACACACACACACATATCTATATATATATATATACTACATATATACTACATATATAGACACACACACATAGATATATATGTGTGTCTGTATGCATGTATGTGTGTGTGTGTATGTATGTCTGTCTATATATTTATATATACCCAATATACACATAAACACACATACTCATATATATATTTGTGAGTATATTTATATATGATTAGTATATATGTGTGTGACACACATACACACACACAAATACATATACTAATGTGTGTGTGTGTATGTGTCACACTCACATGTACTAATCCATATGCGTGTGTGTTTATATATGAGTGTGTGTGTATTTATATAAATATATAGACACACACACACACACATACAATATAAATACATAGAGATTAGTATATATGACACACACACACACTATTATATAATAATCTCTATGTGTATATATATATATATATATAAATATATATATATATATATATATATATATATATACTGCTGTATAAATGAGTATCTGTGTGTATGTGTATATTGAGTATACATACTCACAACCGTATATAAATATATAGACATACACATGTGTGTGTTATATTCATGTACAGATATGAGTTTTTGTGTGTGTGTATGTGCATGTCTATATTTTTATATACAATTGTGAGTATGTATACCCAACATGCTCACACACACACACTTAGAGAGAGATTAGTATATATGAGTGTATGTGTGTGTGTGTGTGTTAGGCATACAAACTCACAACCGTATAAAAATATATTGACACACACACACACACACAAATATTCACATACATACATGTTTGTGTCTATATGTTTAAATATGGTTGTGAGTATGTATACCTAACACACACACACACACACACACACACACACAAACACACACACATAAAGATTAGTAAAAGTAAGTGTGTCTATATAATTATATACCGGTGTGAGTATGTATACCCAACACACACACACACACAAATATAAACACACACGCATACATATGCAAATACACACACTAGAAATTAGTATAAATGAGTGTGTGTATATGGTTGCAAATATGTGTATACATCTATATATATATATTTATATATATATATATATATTTTATTATTTATGTGTGTGTGAACACATATGTGTTTGTCTATATATTTATATATGATTTTGAGTATGTATACCTAAAACACACACACATACACACACCCATATATATTTATCTCTATATGTATGTGTGTGTATGTAATATATGAGTGTATGTGTATTTGTGTGTGTATGTGATAACACATATGTGTGTGTCTATTTCTGTGTGCGTCTATATACATACTAATCTCTATGTGTATGTGCTTATGTGTGTCTCTCTATATACACCCAATACACGCACACACACACATACACACACACACACACAAATACACACACATAGAGATTAGTATAAATGAGTGTGTATGTGTATGTGGTTGCAAATATATATACACATCCATATATATATATATATATACCCAACATACACACACACATACACACACACACACATACACATACAAATACACATACATAAATATTAGTATAAATGAGTGTGTATATGTGGTTCCAAATATGTATACACATTCATATATATATATATTTATATATCTCTGTGTGTGTGAACACATACATGTGTATCTATATATTTGTATACAATTATGAATATGTATACTCAAAATACATGCACACACACACTCATATCTACTTATCTCTATATGTGTGGTTGTGTGTGTGTTGGGTTGATATACTCATAACTATATATAAATATATATGCACACACACGTATGTGTTATCACACACACAGATATATATATATATATATATATATATATATATATATATGTATGTATACATAGTCGCAACCACACACATACACACACTCATCTATACTAATCTTTATGTGTGTGTGTGTGTATTTATGTGTATGTATATGGTGTGTGTGTCTATGTATACATATCCGCATATAATTCTATATATATTTATCTATGTGTGTATGATAGCACATACGTATGTGTGTCTATATATTTATATATGATTGTGAGTATGTATGCCTAACATACAACACAACACACACAAAGAGATTTGTATATTTGAGTGTATGGGTGTTGGGTATACATATTCACAATACACACACACACATACTCATATATACTTATCTCTATATGTGTGTGTGTTTATATATATATATATATATTTTAATTCTTACTAATATATATATTTGTGTGTGTGATAAAAGATACCAAACATATACACAAACAACATAGTATATATGACTGTGTGACTGAGTGTGCATGTGTGTGATTAGTATATATGAGTGTGTAGTATACATACTCACACACACACACAACACACACATATCATAGAGATTAGTATATATGAGTTATCCACACACACTCATGCTCATATAAATGTGATATACTTGTATGTGTTATATAACATACACACACATACACAATATACACACACATACACAAATACATGCACATATGTATATATACGCTCTCTATATTGACATATCCACACATATGTATGTGTGTGTGTGTCTGTATGTGTCTATATATAAATGTGTGTATTTGTGTGTGTGTGTGTGTATCTGGGTATTAGGTATATAAATATGTTATATAAGCACACCCCATAGAGTGTGTGTGTGTGTGTGCGCGCGCGCGCGTGTGAGTGTGTATGTGTGTGTGTGTGTCTGTATTATAAAAATTATATGAGTGTATATGTACAGTGTGTATGTGTGTTTGTGTGTGTGTGTGTCTATATATTCACACACACACACTCATATATAACCACACAATTATTGGTATATATACTCACATATATAGATGCACACATAGAGATTAGTATATATGATAACACTCATATATACACACACACAGTTCTGAGTATGTATACCCAATACACATACATACACACACACATACACAAACACACACTCATACACATACAGATATATATATATGCCCACAGGCACACACACATACAGATACACACACACTATACACACATTTATACCCATATATGAGTACACACAAAAACACGCACTAGTTTATATATACATGTGTCTATAAACATATATATGAGCGCGTATGTGTATGACACATAAATATAGACACACACATATGAGTGTGTGATTAGAGATAAAAATGCTTTTAAATATATGAGTGTTAACATACACACAGAGATTAATATATACCCAACACGCACACACACACACACACACTATGTGCTGGGTATACATACTCACAATAATTTATAAAGATTAGTATATATGAGTTATCCACACACACTCATGCTCATATAAATGTGATATACTTGTATGTGTTATATAACATACACACACATACACAATATACACACACATACACAAATACATGCACATATGTATATATACGCTCTCTATATTGACATATCCACACATATGTATGTGTGTGTGTGTCTGTATGTGTCTATATATAAATGTGTGTATTTGTGTGTGTGTGTGTGTGTATCTGGGTATTAGGTATATAAATATGTTATATAAGCACACCCCATAGAGTGTGTGTGTGTGTGTGCGTGCGCGCGTGTGAGTGTGTATGTGTGTGTGTGTGTCTGTATTATAAAAATTTTATGAGTGTATATGTACAGTGTGTATGTGTGTTTGTGTGTGTGTGTGTCTATATATTCACACACACACACTCATATATAACCACACAATTATTGGTATATATACTCACATATATAGATGCACACATAGAGATTAGTATATATGATAACACTCATATATACACACACACAGTTCTGAGTATGTATACCCAATACACATACATACACACACACATACACAAACACACACTCATACACATACAGATATATATATATGCCCACAGGCACACACACATACAGATACACACACACTATACACACATTTATACCCATATATGAGTACACACAAAAACACGCACTAGTTTATATATACATGTGTCTATAAACATATATATGAGCGCGTATGTGTATGACACATAAATATAGACACACACATATGAGTGTGTGATTAGAGATAAAAATGCTTTTAAATATATGAGTGTTAACATACACACAGAGATTAATATATACCCAACACGCACACACACACACACACTATGTGCTGGGTATACATACTCACAATAATTTATAGGCACACACACAAACACACACCCACACACACACACACACACACACACGAGTATCACATAATCATATATATATATATATATGAGTGTGCGAGATTAGTATAAACATACACACACTCACACATGAGTATCACATAATCGTACATATATATATGAGTGTGTGAGATTAGTATAAACACACACACACACATAAATATATATATATATATATATATATATATATTTATTTATATATGATTGTGTGTATGCATACACACTCATATATATACACACATGCTCATATATACGCAAGACACACACACACACACACACACAGATATATATATATGTATATACGCACATGTATGTACACAAACACACACACCATATTAGTGAGTATGTATACCAAAAACAAATGCACACACACACACAAACACACGCACGCACACACAAACACACACACATAGAGGTTAGTGTATATGACTGTGTATGTGTGTGTGTGTTGGGTGTACACACACACACGTACTCACAAACACACACTAATATTTGTGAGTACGAATATATCCAACACACACACACTCATATATACTAACATACATACTCATAACGGTATATAAATGTATACACACACACACATATATGTGTTAGCACACATACAGGAACTCACACATAAAAATTAGTATATACCCAACACACACACATGAGTATCTCACAATAGTATATATATATATATATATATGAGTGTGTAAGATTAGTATAGACACACACACATCTATATATTTATATATGATTGTGATTATGTATACACACTCATATATACACACACTCATATATAGACAAGAGACACAAACAAATATATACACACAC
>JACERR010000439.1:0-12500 GCA_016760335.1 Gastrodia elata | reverse complement strand
TGTATGCGTGTGTTTGATACACATACTCACAACTGTATATAAATATATAGACATATACAGTTGTGAGTATATGTACCCAACACACACACACAAATAATACACACACGTAGAGTTTAATAAATATGAGTGTGTGTGAGTGTGTGTGTATGAGTGTGTGTGTGTGTGTTTGTGTGTATGTTTGTGTTGGGTATATATATATATCTGTGTGTGTGTGTGATAACACACATGTATGTATTATATACATGTGTGTGTGTGTGTTGGGTATACATACTCATAACCATATATATAGACACACGCACACACATGTGTGCGTGTGTCTCAAGTTACATCTATACAGACACATAGAATCATATATGCTTATCTCCATGTGTCTGTGTGTGCGTGCCTGTATTTGTGTGTGTATATATATGTATATATATATACACACACACACAGACACTCAAACACACATATGCATGAGTATGTGTGTGTGTGTTGGGTACACACACATACACTCATATATATATATATATATATATATATATATATATATATATGTATATACGGTGTGTATGTGTGTGATAACACATATGTGTGTATCCATATACATATATATAACATACACATATATATAACACATACACACATACACATGAGTGTGTATGTGTGTGTGTGTACTAGGTATATATACTTATCTCTATGTGTGTGTGTGTATGTGTGTATGTGTGTTGGGAATATATACTCACAACACACACACACACACATACACACTCGTATATACTAATCTTTATGTGTGTATGAGTATGTATATATATTTTTATATATGTATGTGTTATCTGTATGTCTGTGTTAGGTATACACACACACACACACATATACTCGAGTATGTATACAGTTGTGATTTTGTCTATGTGTGTATATATATATATATATATAGACACAGACACATATGTATTATATACATGTATATATATATATATATGTAGACACACACACATATGTATTTATGTTATATATAGACACACACACACACACACACACACACATATATATATATATATATATATATATAAATATGCACACACACACACATATAGTATATATGAATATGTGCGTGTGTCTATCTATATATATATATATGGTGCGTATGTGTGTTTATATATATATATATATATATATATAAATATATATATAAATATACGGCTGTGAGTATGTATATATGTTATGTGTACACACTAATATCAAATGTGTGTGCGTGTGTATAAATACGAACACACACACTGATATATATATATATATATATATATATATATATATACCCAGCACACACACACACAAACACACATGTATGTGTGTGAGTTTCTATTGTGAGTATATATACCTAACACAAACATTTGATATGAGTGTGTGTATACGTACACTCATATATACATACTCACAATTGTATTGTATGTGTGTGTGAGTATGTACAGGTATATATACTCAACACACACACATACACACACACACACACAGAAATATATATAAATATATATATATATAGTCACACACATAAACACACGTATGTGTTAAATGCATGTAGTAGTATATGTAATAGATTTGTATATATGAGTGTGTGTGTGTATTTGTGTTAGGTATACATACATTTATATACTGTTGTAAATATATATATATATATAGGCACACACTTATATATACTAATCTCTGTGTGTGTGTGTGAGTATATACACACACACACACACATAGAGATAAGTATATATTAATATTCATATACATGCATACACACACACATATATGAGTGTGTGTCTATATATATATGGTTATGAGTATGTATATATATATATATAATTTATATTTATACTTATATTTATGTGTGTATGTATGTATTAGGTATAAATACTCACAATTATATTTAAATATATAGACACACACATATAAGCACACACATACTATATATGTAGATATATTAGCATATATCTATGTATGTGTGTGAGTGTGTGTATGTAGACACACACACACACATATGGAGATAAGTATAAGTATATATGAGTGTGTGTGTGTGTGTGTGTGTGTGTGTGTGTCTTTGTGTGTGTCTGTGTGGGTATGTGTGTATGTGTGTGTTGGGTATATATGTGTATATTTATCTCTAGTTACATGCATACAAACACACACTCATATATACTTATCTTCATGTGTCTGTGTGTGTGTTTGTATTTGTGTATATCTATATATATAATACATACGTGTGTAACATACACACACACACACACAAGTATATCCCCAACCCACACTCACACACATGTATACATACACACACACATACACATACACATATATACATATCTCCATGTGTGTTTGTGTGTGTGTTTGTATGTGTTATCACAAACACTAATTTATATATATACCCAACACTTATATGTACATATATATATATATATATATATATATATATATAGATATATATATATATATATATATATATATATAAGCACACACTCAATTATTAGTATAAATTCTATATATGAGTGTGTGCCTATATATATATTTATCTCTATGTGTGTGTGTGTGTGTCCGCACACACAGACACACACACACACATGGAGATAAGTATATATATGTGTGTGTGTATATATTTTCCACACACACACACACCCACAAACACTCGTACATAGACATAGACAGACACCCTATGTGTTATATATGTATATATATATATAAATATAGACACATACACACAGACACACAAACACACACACCTAGAGATTAGTATAAATACAAATATATATACTTATATCTGTGTACGTGTGCATGTGTGTGTGCTCACAGAGATTCACACACACACACACAACACACATAATAAAATTATTATATATGAGTGTGTGTGTGTGTGTGTTGGGTATACGTACTCATAATTGTATACAACACACACACACACACACACAAACACATACACATATCACTTATATGTGTGTGTCTGTATAGGTGTCTATATATATATACAGTTGTGAGTATGTATACCCAATATATACACACACATGGAGATAAACATATATGAGTTTGTGTGTCTATATGTGTGTCTATATATTAATATACAGTTGTGAGTATGTATACTCAACACACACACACGCACATACATACATACTCACAACCGTATATAAATATACATATATAAAAATATATATATATACATACTCATAATTATATATTTACATAACATACACTCACATAGAAATTAGTATATATGAGTGTGTATATGCACATATTGGAGTATATATACCTAACACACACACACACTAATATATACAAACAGATATGAGTATGTACACCCAACACACACATTATGTGCATGTGTACGTATACCCAACACACATAGAGATTAGTATATATGAGCGTGTGTGTGTGTGTGTGTGTGTGCGTGTCTGTTTGTGTGTGTGTGTGTGTTTGTGTGTGTGATACAAATAAAGAGATAACTATATATGAATGTGTGTGTGTGTTGATAACACACACACACATACCCAATAGATACACACACACATACACACACACACACAAACACACTCATATACATGCACATGTATGTGTTATATACATGTATATGAGTGTGTTTATGTGTATACATACTCACAACCATATATAAATCTGTAGACATGCACATGTATGTATTTGTATTAGGTATACATACTCACAACTGTATATAAATATATAAATATTTACATACTATGTATATATCTCTATATGTGTGTGTGTATGCAACCATAAATATATATATATATATATATATATATATATATATATATATATATATATATATATATATATATATAGACACATACACACACACTCATATATTTTAATATATATTTGTGTGTGTGTCTATATTTATATACGGTTGTGAGTATATATGAGTGTGTGTGTGTTGTATATAATTATCTCTATGCATACACTCATATATACTAATCTCTATGTGCACACACACACATAACACACACTCATATATACTAATCTCTATGTATGTGTGTGTGTGTATGTATATTTATGTGTATATTTTGTGTGTATGTGTGTACGTGCATATATAGTGATAACCCACACACATAAACACTCATATATACAGACACTATGTCTGTGTATTTAATTGTGTGTGTATACATGTATACATATATATATATATATATATACACATGGAGATAGGTATATAAATATAGAGTGTTCTCTATGTGTGTGTGTGTGTGCTGTGTGTGTGTATTGTATGCCTATATATATATATATATATATATATATATATATATATATATATCACACACACACACACACTATATAGACATGCACACAGATATGTGTTATATAAATATATAGACATACACACACTCACACACACATACACATAAAGATAAATATATGTATACCCAATATAGGGAAAATTTTATATGAGTGTGTTATGTGTGTGTGTGTGTGTGTGTGTGTGTGTTGGGTAAACATACTCACAACCGTGTATAGACACATACACACACATAGAAATTAGTATATATATCTATGTGTTTGTGTGCGCATGTGTTTGTATGTGTGTGCTTGTGTGTGTGTGTCTATATATATATATAATTATACACACACACACAGATATACGATTATGAGTATGTATACCCAACCCACACACATGCACACACAACACACACACTTATAAACATCTAAACACACATTGGGTATACATACTTATATAGATAAGTATATAATATAAAATATATAGTATATATGAGTGTGTGTGTTGTGTAGACATACTCACAATGATATATACACACACATATATATGAGGTATATATATATATGCGATTGTGATATACATACTCATATATATATATATGAGTGTGTGTATTTGTGTGTGTGTATGTTTCGTATATACTAACACACACACATAATAATAAATAGGTATAAATATATCTATTTGTGTGTAAGTATATATATATATACTGATCTCTTTGTGTATGTGTGTGTCACACACACACTCATATATTGTTGTGAGTATATATACTTACTTATCTCTATGTGTGTGTGTATGCATGTATATATCTATACCACATACGCGTGTGTGTTTATATATTTATATACAGTTATGAGTATGTATGTATATATCAACTGTATATATATATATACACACACATACAAATGTGTGTGTTTGTGTGTTTGTGTATGTTGGGTATGAGTATATATATATAAAGAAAAGTATATATGAGTATGTGAGATTAGTATATATATTTATGTGTGTGTGTGAGTGTGTGTCTGTATGTGTATGTTTGTGTATGCCTATATATATGTACACATATGTAGATAAGTATATATGAGTGTGTGTGTGTGTGTCTATATATATATAGTTGTGAGTATGTATATATATATGGTTGTGAGTATGTATACCAAACACACACACACACACTCATATATATTCATCTCCTTGAGTGTATATATATATATGGGCACACACAGACACACACACACACACATGGGTGTATATATATATATATATATATATATATATATATATGTGTGTGTGTGTGTGTGTGTGTGTGTGTGTGTGTGTGTGTGTGTATGTGAGTATGTATAGCCAACATGTGCATGTGTGTATGCGTCTATATATTTATATATAATTGTGAGTATGTATACACAATACACACACACATACACACTCATATATACACACACACCCACACACTCATATATACTAATCTTCGTGTGTGTGAATATGTATACCCAACACACATACACACACACGTATGTGATATCACACACACAGATATATATACATATATATACCCAACACACACACACACACACTCATATGTACTAATCTCTAGGTGTGTGTGAACACATATGTGTGTGTGTTTATATATTTATATATAGTTGTAAGTATGTATATAAACATACTCATAATTATATATATATATATATAGACACACACATATATATATGTTTGTTGTGAGTATGTATATCTATATTCTTATATACACATCCATATATATATATATATATTTGTGTGTGATAACATAAACGTGTGTATCTATTTATTTATATATGGTTATGAGTATATAAATCTAACACACACACACAGTCATATATATTAATCTCTATATGTGTGTGTGTTTGTGTGTGTTGAGTATACATACTCACACACTTATGGTTGTGTGTGCCTATATATATATATATATATTAGTATATATGATTGTGTGAGGACACACACACACACACATATTTGTATATACTAATCTCTATGTGTGTGTGTCTGTATACACACACTATAATACCAAACACACACACACACAAACATATACTGACACACACACATAGAGATTTGTATGTTACATACTCAACATAGAGATTACATATACACAAACACATATAGAGATTAGTATATATGAGTCTGTCTATATATTTATATATGGTTGTGTTTAGGTGTAGGTATACATACTCACGCTCACATATAAACTAATCTATATATGTGTGTGTTTGTGTGTGTGTCTATATAGTGTCTATATATTTATATGTATTGATACATGCCCAACACACACACATACACACATATATACTTATTTCCATGTGTGTTTTTGTGTGTGTGTGTATGTGTGTGTGTGTGTATTCGTATACATACTAACAACTATATATAACACTTACGTGTGTGTGTGCATGTGTGTGTTGGGTATACACACTCATATATATATATAGACACACACATAGAGATTATATACTTATCTCCATGTGTGTGTATATGTATATAGTTGTGAGTATGTATACCCAACACACACAAACACACATACATAGAGATTAGTATATAACCCAAACACACACAGGCACTCATATATACTAAATTCTATATATGTGTGTGTCTCTATATGTGTTAGGTATACATACTCACAACCATATATAAATATATAGACACACACATATATATGTTTTATATATATACTAATCTCTATATGTGTGTCTATGTATGATTGTGAATATGTATATATAAATACACACACTCACTCATTTGTACACACACACTCACTATATATAAATATATAGACACACACATACATATAGAGACACACATATACACACACATAGAGATAAGTATATATATATATATATATATATATATATATACATATATATAGATACATATGTTAATGTATGTATATACTTATCTCCATATGTGTGTTTTTGAGTATGTATTTATATACACATATCTAAGTATATATATACATATCTGTGTTTATATATATACAATTGTCTATGTGTGTGTGCTATATATATATATATATTTACATGTCTGTGTTTGTGTGTATGTGTGTGTATGTGTGTATGTGTATGTGTTGTTTGTGTTTGTCTATATATATATAAATGGTTGTGAGTATGTATATCCAACACACATACACACACAGACTCAGAATTATATATAAATATATAGACACACACACATATGTGTTATCACACACATACACACACATATATATCTCTGTGTGTGTGATAACACATATGTGTGTGTGTATGTCTATATATATATATATATATATATATATATATATATATATATATGTATATATATATATACAACTGTGAGTATGTATATTTATATATATATATGCATATTTATATATAGATTAGTATATATGAGTGTGTATATGTGTGTGTGTTGTGTATACATAGTCACAACAATATATAAATATATTGACACACATGTATGATTATATATTTATATACGGTGGTGAATATGTGTGTATGTGTGTTGGTTTGTGTGTGAGTGTGTGTGTATGTGTGTTGGTTTGTGTGTGAGTGTGTGTGTATGTGTTGGGTATACATACTCACAACTGTATATATATATATATATATACACATACACACACACACACACAAACACACACACATATACATAGTTGTCACACATACATAAAGATTATATGATTGTGTATATATATTATAACATACGGTTGTGGTGACACATACATCTTTGTATGCATGTATGTAGAGACACACACCCACACACATAGAGATTAGTATATATGCACACATATATACTAACAACTATAAATATATAGGCACACATAGACACACCTAGATATATATTAGTATATATAGGCACACATATATACTCACAACCATAAATATATAGGCACATACAGACACACACATACTCATATATATTAATTTTTATGTATGTGTGTTGGTGTATATGTTGGGTGTGTTTGTATGTGTGATGGGTGTGTGTCCATATATTTATATTGGGTATATATACTCACAATCATATATATATATATATATATATAGGCAGGCACAAACACACACACACAAAGACACACACATAGAGATTGTTCATATATGGTGTGTGTGTGTGTGTCCGTGTGTGCCTATATATATATATATAGTTATGAGTATATATGTGTTTGTTATATGTATACCTACTCACAATCATATATAAACATATAGACACACACACACATATTTGTTGTATAATCTCTATGTGTGTGTGTTTATGTGTTTGTGTATGTGTGTGTGTATATATACTCAACCATATATAAATATATATACACACACACATATGTGTTATATATGTATATACAATCTCTATGTGTGTGTGTTTGTGTGTTTGTGTATGTATGTGTTTGCTTACCCAATACACACACACACATACTCATATATACTAATTTCTATGTATGCGTATGTCACGCACTCATATATATACTAATTCATGTGTTGGGTATATACTCACATAGAAATTAGTATATATGAATGTGTGTGTGTGTGTTTGTTATATATACATATAGACACACATACATATGTGTTATATACATGTAAATATACGGTTGTGAGTTTGTATACCCAACACACAGACACACACTCATATAATAAGTATATATATATACATATAAACACACACAAACACATTGAGATTAGTATATATGAGTGTGTGTGTGTGTGTGTGTATATGTGTGCCTATATACCAATACCTAACACACACACACACACACACTTATATTTACTAATCTATATGTATTTATATGTCACATACTCATCTTTACTAATCTATATTACATATGTCACACACTCATATATATACTAATCCATATGTTTGGTATACATACTCACATAGAGATTAGTATATATGAGTGTGTGTGCGTGTGTGCAGGGGATACACACATACACAACTGTATATAAATATATAGACACACATACGTATGTGTTATATACATGTATATATACAGTCGTGAGTATGTATACCCAACACATACATATACTCTTATAATAAGTATATATACACATGTATAGACACACACAAATACATAAAGATTAGTCTATATGAGTGTGTATATGTGTGTGTGTGTGTGTCTGTGTGTGCCTATATACCAATACCCAACACACACACACACACACACACACACACACACGCACTCATATAAACTAATCTTTATGTGTGTGTGTTTGTGCATGTGTTTGTTTGTGTGTGTGTTGGGTATTGGTATATAGACACACACAATAGTATATATATAGAGAAATAAGTATATATGAGTATGTATACCCAACACATACACATACATACATATACACACTCATATATATATACTCACAACCTAACACATACACACACACACACACACACACACACAGACACACACACACACATATATATATATATATATACATATGTGTGTGTGTGTGTGCATCTCTATAACTGTATATTTATATGAGTGTGTATATGTGTTGGGTATACATACATGTTATCACACACACATAGAGATATGATTGTGTGATAACACATATGTATATATATATATATATAGACACACACACATACACACACATATACACACACACTCATACATACTAATTTCATTGCGTGTGTTTGTGTGTGTCTGTATGTTATTTATATATGATTGTGAGTACGTAAACTCAACACACACACACACACAAACACACACATATAGACACACACACACACATAGAGATAAGTATAAGCATAAATATATAAAACTCACAACTATATATCTATATATATAATACATACCTGTGTGAGTCTATATATAGATATACTATTATGAGTGGTATATATTTATATTTATACTTATCTACGTGTGTGTGTGTGTGTTTGTATATGTGTGTGTGTCTATGTGTGTGTGTTTGCGTGTGTGTCTTGGGTATATATAATATATATGTATAACACACACAAATACATAGGCACATATAAACACACACACACACACACACATAGTGATAAGTAATATGTGTGTGTGTGTATCACAAATACATAAATACATATAAATATATACATACTCACACACACATCTCTACATACATGCATATCAATATATAGACACACACACACACACACATATGGGTATTATATATATCTGTGTGTTTGTGTGTCTATGTACACAAACACACACACATATGAGGATAAGTATATATTAGTGTGTGTGTGTGTGTGTATTGGGTATGTGTGTCTATATATTTAAATATGGTTGTGAGTGTGTATATATATATAGACACACACACCACACACACACACACATGGAAATAAGTATATATGAGTGTGTGTCTATATGCATGTATGTAGAGACACACACACACACGGAGATAAGTATAAGTATATATATGTGTGTTGGGCTTACATACTCACAACTTTATATAAATATATAGACAGTATATATACCTATTTTCATGTGTGTACGTATAAGTAACACACACACACACATAGAGATTTATATGGTTGTGAGTATGTATACGTGTGTTATACCCCCCCATCCGTCCACACACACATATAAAGATAAGTATAAGTACATATATATATATATATATATATATATATATATATATATATATATATATATATATATACACACACACACTCATATATACCCACACACACGCACACATATTGGGTATACATATATACATATAAATGTGTTGGGTATAGATATATATATTTGTATCTATACCGACAAATATATGTGTGTGTGTGTGCATGAGTATATATACCCAATGCACACACCCACACAAATACACACACATAGAGATTGTTATATATATATATATATGTGCACTCATATATACATATCTCCATATGTGTGTGTCTATGTGTGTGTGTGTGTGAATTTGTGTGTGTGTTAGGTATATATTTATATACAGTTATGAGTATGTATACCCAACACACTCTTATATGTTCATCTCCATGTGTGTGTGTGTGTGTGCAAATATATATTTGTGTGTGGGTATACATACTCACACATACTTAGTGTGTGTGTGTATATATATTATATGGTTGTGAGTATGTATACCCATCTCTATGTGTGGGTGTTTGTGTATGTGTGTATATATATATATATATATATATATATATATATATATATATGATTATGAGTATGTGTATACAAACTCATAGCAAACACAGACACACACACACATAAAGATAAGTATGTATGTGAGTATGTATGTATATATATATATTCTTATATTTCTGTGTATACATATATATATATATATATATATGAGTGTGTGTCTATATGCATGCATGTAAAGACACACACACGGAGATAAGTATAAGTATATTTATGTGTGCTGGGTATACATACTCACAACGTCATATAAATATATAGACACACTACATATACCTATCTCCATGTGTGTACGTATAAGTAACACACACACAAACATAGAGATTTATACAGTTGTGAGTACGTATCTCCATGTGTGTTATGCCCTCCATCCCCCATACACACACATATAGAGATAAGTATAAGTACATATATATATACACACACACACACACACACTCATATATACCCACGCACACACACACACACACATATTGGGTATACATATATGTGTGTGTTGGGTATAAATATATATCTTTGTATATATATAGACAAATATATGTGTGTGAGTGTGCATGAGTACATATACCCAATGCACACACACACACAAACACACACATAAAAATAAGTATATATATGGGCACTCATATATACGCACTCATATATACTTATCTCCATGTGTGTGTGTCTATGTGTGTGTATGTGAATTTGTGTGTGTGTGTTAAGTATATATTTATATACGATTGTGAATATGTAAACCCAACACACTCATATATATTAATCTTCATGTGTGTGTGTGTGTGCGTGTGTAAATATATATTTAAGTGTGGGTATATATACTCACACATACTTAGTGTGTGTGTGTATATATATATATTATATGGTTGAGAGTATGTATACCCATCTCTATGTGTGGGTGTTTGTGTGTGTGTGTGGGTGTGTCTATACATAACACATGCACACACACATGAGGATGTGTTATGTATATAGACACACACACACACACAGTCATATATATAATCAAAATGAGTATTTATATGCACACAGACACACACACATATATATATATATATGAGTGTGTATACGGTTGTGAGCACACATACATACATAGAGATTAGCCATATGAGTATATGTGTGTGCGTGTCTATATATATATATATATATATATATATATATATATATATATATATA
>JACERR010000438.1:17500-25335 GCA_016760335.1 Gastrodia elata | reverse complement strand
TTTTAAAGTATATACTTCAACTTTCTTGCGTTCAAACTTTGACTCATAAACATAAAGGTAAAGTAAACTTTTTTACAAATTTTAAAGTATTGGAAATCTTTTTATTGGCAGAAGAAAAATTGACTTTATATAAATTGCATAAAAAATGTATTTGGTATTTTAACATCATTTAACATTCTCCAAAATTTTTTAACATTATAAAAAAACTTATATGATTTATGATATCTAAAATACTTAATTTAATATATACTATATATAGTATATATTAAATTAAGTATATAATAAATTATAATAAATATTAGAGTATATAGTTTTTATATTGTTTAAATACCTTAATCTTAAATATTAATTTATATAATTATCTAATTTTAAATTTTTATTTATATATCCAAATCTTAATGCCTAATATTCCAGAGCTAGTTCTAATTGTATGAGAACAGTAATCAATTTTAGCATCGATTGTTTGTAAAGGAACTTTACCTTCTCGAAGCCACTCAACACGAGCTATTTCTTTTCCATCAATACGCCCTGCAATCTTTACTTGGATCCCTTTAGTACCTGCTTGTTCAGTTAATTCAATAGCCTTTTTAATTGCTTTTCGAAAGGATACTCTATTTTTTAATTGTAAAGCTATATACTCTGCAAGAATCAGAGGTTGTTCATAAGGTTTTTCGATCCTTTTTATGAAAATATTCAGTTGAATATTTTCATAAATAAGATTTCTTTTTAAATGCATTTGAAATCGATTTAAACCTTGTAGTTGTCCTTCTATTAATAAATTTGGGAATCCTAAATAGATTATTACCTTAATTAAACTTAATCTTTTCTTAATCCCTATATGAACAATCCCTTCTAAATCTAAGGATAGTCTTTTATCTTTGTTTACATAATCCTTAATATAGTTCCGTATTCTTACATCTTCTTGTAGACTCATAGAAAATCTTTTTGGTTTTGCAAACCAAAAAGAATGATAAACTTGATTTGTTCCAAGTCTGAAACCAAGTGGATTTATTTTTTGTCCCATATATAGTTTTTTTTATTATTGATAGTTATTTATCTTATCTAAATTTATTATAAAAAAGTTTAAGTATTAATTATTACTTAACTTAGTCACGTAACTAACGACGAGATTCACTATCTTTTTTTGTATGTCTAATAAAAGTTATAGTAGGTGCGAACTCTCCTAATTTGTGACCGACCATACGATCCGTAATATAAATAGGTAAATTATTTTTTCCATTATGAATGGCGATTGTATGGCCAATCATTATGGGTATAATGGTAGATGATCTAGACCAAGTAACAATAATCTCGTTATCCTTATTCAGCTTATTAATGTTTTCTATTCTTTTTAATAAAGAATTAGCTACAAAAGGATTATTTTTTTTTAGTGGATTTATCACAATTTATTCCCTTATTTCAGTCTTTTTCTTTAATATTTAATTTTTATATTTACGTCGACAAATAATAAATATATTGCTATATTTTTTAATTTTCCTACTTCTTCTTCCAAGAGCCGCATAACCCCACGGAGTTGTAGGTCTTTTTCGACCTATTGGGGATCGACCTTCACCCCCCCCGTGGGGGTGATCTACGGAGTTCTTAACAACCCCTCGTACTATAGGACGTTTACCTAACCAACACTTTGATCCGGCTCTACCCAAATATTTTTGATTCACTCCCATATTACCCACTTGGCCTATTGTTGCTAAACAATTATGGAAAATGAGTCGAACCTCTCCAGAAGGCAATCTTAATGTGGCCCATTTACCTTCTTTTGCAATAAGTTTTGATGCAGCACCTGCTGCTTTAGCTAATTGTCCACCCTTTCTAAACGTTATTTCTATGTTGTGTACGGATGTACCTAAGGGGATATTGGTTGAAGTAGTTATTTGTTTTTTTATCCATATAAACGCAAACTCTTCCCAAACTGTACAAGCTTATTACAAAGCATACGGCTTTCTAGATGTTTTAATCTTTAAATTAATTAGATAATAATTACACATCCGAGGTATCCCTGATCCATCATCTGGCTTATAAAAATATTTATTTAGCATTCAGATCGTCTGATTATAGTTAAATACGTTTATAGTATATATTTATTTATGATATTCTAGTTTGTGGATAACATAGGAGGCATATTTTTATACGGGCTTTTTTTTTTTTATACTCTTTTATAATTACCACTTACCACTGCTTAGACCTAATTTTAAATTCGCCTTTGACCATCGAATTAAATGTGAAAACCCTGTATTATTTTATCAATGCTTTAAACAATTTATTGTTTTCTCCATATTAGCTTCTTTATATAGTAATATAGTAAATAATTTAATATTATATATTAGTAACTAATTAACTTAAATCATTTGCTGCCATACAAATCAGTTTTCTGTTGAAGTATATCCAAAAATATTTTGGATCTATGATCGATTTTAGGTTACATCATAAACCTAATTGGTTATTTCCATTAACGTAAATAACTAGTTCAAATCGCACTCAAAGGTAAGGCATTTCCCGTTGATATAAGAACTTCTGTACCAGAAATTATGGTATCTCCAATCATAGCCCCTCTAGGATGTAAAATATATCGCTTTTCACCATCCTTATAACTTATAAGACAAATCCTTGTATTTCTATTTGGATCATATTCTATATTGATAATTCTACCTGAGATATTCTTTTTATTACGACGAAAATCGATTTTACGATATAGACGCTTATGACCTCCTCCTCTCTTTCTAACAGTAATAATGCCTCTGGCATTACGACCTTTACCACAATTATAGTGTCTAGATATCAAATTCTTTTGTGGATTAGATTTAGATTGACTTATCAAGGATATTTTATGTATTCTCGCAAGAGAAGCTTTGTATAAATTTATTACCGTGGTATAAAGTATTTTATTTTAGTTTATTTATATATTATAATATAGAAATAAAAAGAGTGGAATATAATAACCAGAACCAGCCGAGTATAAAAAATAAAAATACTATTAATTAAAATATTATAAATAATATATAGAATATAGAATTTAATATGAAATACTAATTAAGAATATATAAAATATAGAATTCAATTTACTATATATTATACCTCATGGTGACTATATAAATGTTTTAATCTTAAAATATAAATAGGTATATGCTTAACAAGAATCTTTTTACATCGTTACTAATTAAAATTGTAATAAACTATAAAAATCTAAATATTAAAATATTTAGGAGGACGTAATGAATAAAATAAAATATGAAACGAAATAAAATAAAATCCTGGATATTTGAATTTAGAGAGATCAAGAATTATAGTTATTTGTTAAATTCATGGAGAAATTTCAATCTATTAGTATTTTTAACTCAAAATTTATTAAAACAAGAACATTTTATGAAACTATTTTACTTTCGAAATTGGAGTATACTATCTTGTTTTTGTTCAAGGGATTCGAAGAGTTCAAAAAATAAGAGCTATTTTTTAATAAAGGGTTATTTACTCTTTTTATTAATGGTTATTAGTTTATTTCGTTTTAAAAATAGAATGATAATAAAAAAAAAAAATATTTATTTGAGTTATATGTTACCTATATTTATTAATTATAATTTAATTAAATCTATAAATGATACTAATGATACTTTAGAAAAATCTTTTTGGTCTTACACTTTAAAAGAATCGCTTCTTTCTCTTATAACCAATAAAGAAGAAAATCTTTTGTTACCAAGAAAAAAAAAAAAAAAGTACATATCTGAACTTAAATTTTGTATAAGATCCCAATGGTTCATAAATGGGGTTGTAAAAGTAAGAAGAAGGTATTCGAGTTGTCAAATATTTAAATATAATGGAATATTCGACGAAATCTTTTTTTCATTAATAAATAAAGATATAAAAAATATGGAATTTAGTTTTTGCTCCTATATAGATAATTTAATATCTAAAGGATATAACGAAAATAATTTATCATTTTTTTATAATAAAAAAATAATTTTTGATTTGGAACAATTTTTAGAAAATTTAGGTCAAGAGTTAATTTGTTATATAATGCCTGTTTTTTTAGAAAAAGCAAAAGCAGTAACGATTAAACAAGAAAATAGTTTAAATAAAAAAAAAAAAACTGAGTTCACGATGCAATCTAATGATATGTCCCATTTTTTTAATACCATTGTATCAATATATAATTTAATTTGGTTTAAAAAAAAAGAGAGATTTATTTTTAATAAGTTAAAATGGCAAGTATTGTCAAATATAAAATATGATTCCACACAAGTAAGTTCAATGCGAATAATAAATACTAAAAAAAAAGAAAAATCTTATTATAATTATAATAAATATATCGATCTTCAGAATTATAATTATTTTAGGAATAAAAATTCAGAATATAAAAAACTAATTTATCATACAGATATTAATAATCTTAATGAGAAATCAATAATTTTGAATAAAGGAATTATTCAAACAGAACTAACAGAAAAAACATCGGATTCATTTAATTTAAAAATATTTGACTTATATCGGATATTCCTAGAGATTGATAAGAGGTTATTTATTAAATCACTTCCGGAAGGATTTATATTAAATTTTACCAGATATTTTTATTCGGTCGTAGATAATTTTAATAATATAATTTCAGATATTTATATGGATATGGGTTCAAAATTTATAAATAATTTTAATATAGAAAATAAAGAAATAGGAGAATTATTTAAAATAATTATCTATTTTTTAAAATTTAAATTAAAAAAAAAAAAAGTAATAGGACTTAATAATAAAATCTTAGTTAAAAAAGGAATATTATTGAACAAAAAAACATTCTTTGATCTCGGAATTGGAATGAGATCAAAAATACTAGGAAATGAGCAGATAAAAATTAATTCTACTTTATTTTACACTATTGTAAACTATGAATCTATTTTATTACAAAAACTATTGGATATATTTACTTTATCAATACCAGAAACAGATCCTTTTTTCATGTATCATAAGCCATTTGTATTTTCAATTGATCCTGGTCCTTCTCTTTATATTTATAGTTTTTTAAAAAAATTAGATACTTATTTTTTACTAAAAAAAAAAAAATTGGTTCAGATCTACTACAAGACTAATAGATATGGGTACATAATAAATTTATTAAAATTAATATATCGGAAATTTTTTATAATAAATAGATCCAATATTCTATTTAAATATGTAAAAAAATATTTAATTAAAAAAGAGGATAAAATAGGAATAAATAAGGTTCTGAATAATATAACAATTCTAAGATATATTATAAATAAACATTTATCAAATTTTAATATTAAGAATAGTAAAACTAATAATAATCTTTTTTATTCTATTATTTCTCAAACTGATATATATATAAATCGGGATCATTATAGTAGTAAAAAGATGGATGGTATCAATAATTTATTTTTTATTAGTTTACTAAAAATAGTAAAATTAGTAGTGAATCAATTACGAATTAATCAATCTAGGTTAAAGTCTAAATATTTTTCTGAGTTACTCTTTTTATTTTTGTACAAGTCACTTAATTATTTATTTATAAATAAATTTAGCAAAAATAAATCTTTTGATAAATTGAGTCTTATTATTTTATCATTAAAAAACTATAAATTTTTCATTAATATTAATGAAAAAAATAAAAAAAAAAATTATACTAAAAATGATTCCCCTTCTTCAATTATATTCTATAATAAAGACAATTGGTTAGAAACTTTAAATAAAAATTCCTTGCTTACTTATTTTTTTAAAAGGAATCCTTTTAAATTAATTAAGAATAAGAATAACTTATGGTTTTATCATAAAAGAATAATTCCTTTTAAAAAAATAAAACCATATCTTAATACTTCGCATTTTTTATATGGAAATTTACTAGATGATTTTATATTGTATGATTGTAAAAATATAATTTATGTAAATGTAGGTAAAAAAGAATATTCATATTCAAAATGGAATAGTCTTTTACCAATAAAATTACGAGTATTTGATATATCAATAGAGAACAATTTATCAAAAATTAGGTATAAATATAAATTAAATTACTCCTACAACTATTTACATTTTACAAATAAATCAAAAACTTTCCTTCATAAATCTATATATTTGTTAAAAGATTCTTATGAAACAGATTTAGCAGAAGAAAAAAGATTTATTTTGGAAAAAAATAATTGTAAATCTATTTCATATCCAAATTCAAATATCTTTCATTTTGAAAGAGATGATCTATATAAGTATCTCATTCTCAATCTAGATTCAATAATGGACTTACAGTACACTTCCTTTTTTAAAAATAATTTAACTTTACCTTTAGTTGAACATAAGAAAGAACATAATATTTATATTTGTAAAAATAAATATATTTATAATTTTAAAACACCTAGAAATTTTAATCAATATAAAAATATTATTAAACGAATATCATATATCTCAAGATGGGATAGATTACAAGCCTATATACCATGCTTACTTACTTTGACAGGTTGGATATATATTAAATCAATTATTTTAGACAGTATATTCGATATTCTTTTAAAGAATATTCAAAATATTGTATCCATCTTTTATGATACTCCGAATATATCTGATACATGCAAGTTGATTACTCATAAATTAATTATTAATCTACCACATATTCAAAATATTCCGATAAATGATACTTTTCATAAAATATTACAGAATATCATTTTGTCCGAAAAATTTATAAAGAGTAATTCCCGAGTATTTTTGGCACATTCAGTATCCAAAAATACGCGGGAATTACTCTATTTAATTTATTTTTTTTTTTTTACTAGTGGATATATCATTTTTACACAGCTTTTATTTTTTTACCAAGCCTATTTTGAGTTACAAAGCGGATTAGAAAATATAAAATCGTTAACAATTCCATCATATATGATGGAATTTAAAAATATTCTTTATAGATATCCTTTATATAAATTATCTAAATCTAAATCTGAACTCAAATTTTTAGGTTTAAATCATTTTTTTTTAGTTATTACGGAACAATTAGAAAACTATTTTTTTGATATAAAAATGCTTTTTAGAGGTGACAATCAATTCATAAAATATTGTAATAATTTTTATAATTTTTTTGTAAATATCCTACCAAAGCCGATAAATCGAATACTATTTTCAAAGAATACAATATTTTTAAGTAAAATAAGTAAAGATCTTTTTTTATTGATAAATAAAAGAAAGAACATTAAAAATTATTGGATTGATGAAAAAATTGAAATAGGGGTTTCAAACAGTATTAGTATTTTTGATGAAGAAGAAAGAAAATTCTTAGTTCAGTTTTTAACTTTAAAAACTGAAAAAAACTTTTTATCTGTCCTGGCCAAAAGTGATCTTGAGTTTCTATCCAAGAATAGATTTAGTTATAAAATAAGTGAACAACCAGGCTTTATTTCATTACATTACTTACTATACATGCATCAAAGAGATATAATTACTTATATATTTAAGAAATCTATATTATTAGAAAGACAGATATTCTTTTCTCATTTTCATAAAACAACTTATTCACATTCACAAATATTTTGTGGACTGAATATATCTCATGAAAAACCTTTTTCAATCCGTTTATCCTTATCTTATAAAGGTGTTTTAGTTATAGGTTCAATAGGAATGGGACGATCTTCTTTGATTAAATATCTAGCTAAAAACCCTTATATACCCTTAATTACAATATATATAAGCAAGTTTTGGGGATCCAATCAAAAAACTACTAATATTTATTCTTTTGATAATCCTGCTGAGAGTGTGGAGGATACTAATGATCTTGATATGAATATGTTAACTATGTCTACAACATCAAATTTTGATCAATTAGGTCTAATCCTTCAATT
>JACERR010000438.1:0-12500 GCA_016760335.1 Gastrodia elata | reverse complement strand
GCTTAAGCAGGTGGTAGACGAAGCGGAAGTGAGAATGTCGGCTTGAGTAACGAAAACATTGGTGAGAATCCAATGCCCCGAAAACCTAAGGGTTCCTCCCATAAAGGTCGTCTAGGGAGGGTTAGTCAGGGCCTAAGATCATGTCAAAAGGCGCAATCGATGGCTAACAGGTAAATATTCCTGTATTATCTTTTTTGTTATTGAGGGACGGAGGAGGCTAGGTTATCCAAAAATTATGGTTATTGGTTTAAAGGGTAAGGATAAATTCATTAAATATGGGTCATAAGGGGTAGAGTAAATATCTCGAACTAATACCTGAATAATAAGTGATCTTTTGTTCTTAAGGCTTAAGTAACTAATGTCATACTCCCAGGAAAAGCTCTAAATATATTAAACAAGAAATGAACCTGTACCCAAAACCAACACAGGTAGGTAGGTTGAGAATACCTAGGGGCGCGAGACAACTCTCTCTAAGGAACTCGGCAAAATAGCCCCGTAACTTCGGGATAAGGGGTGCCTCTTAAATATAAGAAAGAGGTCGCAGCGGCCAGGCCCGGGCGACTGTTTACCAAAAACACAGGTCTCCGCAAAGTCGTCAAGACCATGTATGGGGGCTGACGCCTGCCCAGTGCCGGAAGGTTAAAGAAGTTAGTGGTCGTGATTTACAACAGGGTAGCTGACAACCTAAGCCCCGGTGAACGGCGGCCGTAACTATAACGGTCCTAAGGTAGCGAAATTCCTTGTCGGGTAAGTTCCGACCCGCACGAATGGCGTAACGATCTGGGCGCTGTCTCGGAGAGGGACTCGGTGAAATAGACCTGTCTGTGAAGATGCGGACTACCTGTACCTGGACAGAAAGACCCTATGAAGCTTTACTGTTCCCTAGGATTGGTTTTAAGCTTTTCTTGCGCAGATTAGGTGGAAGGCGACAAAAATACTTCTTATGGGAAGGATCGAGCCATTATTGAGATACCACTCTCGAAGAGCTAGATTCCTAACCTTGTGTCATAAATTATGGCCGAGGGACATTCTCAGGTAGACAGTTTATATGGGGCGTAGGCCTCCTAAAAAGTAACGGAGGCGCGCAAAGGTTTCTTTGAGCCAGACGGTAATTGGCTTTATACGTGTAAGGGCATAAAGAAGCTTGACTGCAAGACCCACTTGTCAAGCAGGGACGAAAGTCGGCCTTAGTGATCCGACGGTGCCGAGTGGTAGGGCTGTCGCTCAACGGATAAAAGTTACTCTAGGGATAACAGGCTGATCTTCCCCAAGAGTTCACATCGACGGGAAGGTTTGGCACCTCGATGTCGGCTCGTCGCCACCTGGGGCTGTAGTAGGTTCCAAGGGTTGGGTTGTTCGCCCATTAAAGCGGTACGTGAGCTGGGTTCAGAACGTCGTGAGACAGTTCGGTCCATATCCGGTATAGGCGTTAGAGCATTGAGAGGACTTTTCCCTAGTACGAGAGGGCCGGGAAGAACGCACCTCTGGTGTACCAGTTATTGTGCCATCAGTAAACGCTGGGTAGTCAAGTGCGGAGTGGATAACTGCTGAAAGCATCTAAGTAGGAAGCCCACCACAGGATGATTGCTCTCTTATTTTGTCTGTTGCTTACTTTACTTTATTAACTTAATTGATAATTATTGATAAATTAAGCCCAATATAAGGTCGCGGCGAGATTAGCCGCTTTTATTAGTAGTAGTTATATTAATATTAATAGGTGTTAGGTGTAAGTGCAATGATGTATGTAGCTGAAGCATCCTAAAAAATAAAGTAAAAAAAAAGACCAATAGAATTAAACCTTGTTATGTTCTGACGCAAAAATATTCGTACATTTAATTTTATATTTGATAAGAAAAACAATAAAAACAATAGAATCTTATTCGAATTTATTTATTTTTATTTTATTTAAATCCCTGGTATCTTAGGCATAGGTTAAGTACACCAACCCTTTTTGAACTTGGTGGTTAAAACTTATTGCGGTGACAATACTGTAGGAGGGGTCCTACGGAAAAAAAGCTCGATGCCAGAAATAGAGTAATTTTACTTATAGTATAAGTAAAATTTTATATTCCGAAAAAATAAAAAATCATGTATATGATATATAATATATAAAAAATAAAAGAAGTGAATTTATATTAAAAATAATCATATAATATAATAAATAATTTATAAAAAAATTAAAAATTAAACTAAGGAGTATTTTTTTATGTTTCTAATAGGTAATCAAATATTATTATTTATGAAGACATCAGTTATTGTAATTGTAATAGGCCTTTATTATGGGTTTTTAACCGTTTTTTCTATAGGACCTTCCTTTATTTTTCTTATCCGATCTCGAGTTATGGAGGAAGGAACTGAAAAAGAAGTATCAGCAACAACTGGTTTTATTGCAGGACAGTTATTAAATTTTATAGCTATTTATTATACACCTCTTTATAAACATTAGACAGACCTCATCTAATAACAATTTTAGTGATACCTTATATTTTTTTTATTTTATTTTATGCTAATAATAAAAAAGATTCTGATTATCTTAAGTCAAATTCAATACATAATCTTAGCATTCAGTTTGCTTTCTTTACTAATCTAAGTTCTCAATTATTAAATCATTTTATTTTACCGAGTTCCGCATTAAATAGATTAGTAAACATTTATCTTTTTCAATACAACAACAAGATTTTATTTTTAACAAGTAGTTTTTGTGGTTGGTTAATTGGTCATTTTTTATTTCTGAAAAACATTGGTTCAATATTAGTTTGGATAAAACATAATTATTATTTTAGATATCAACGCAATAAGTATATTCTTAGCAATAAGTATATTCTTACAGAATTTAGAAATGATATAAATAGGATTTTTAGTATTTTTTTTTTTTTTAATTTTAGTATTTTATTTAGGGCGAATGCCATTGCCCTTTTTCACTAGAAAACTATTAGATACCGAAGAAGTAAAGATAATAAAAGACGAATATTTGTTTGAAATAAATTCTGATATAAAAGAAAAAGAAACTGATGATATTAAAATAAGATATTTGAATGATACCCAAATTTATAAAGATTCAAATTTGGAGATTACTAAAAATATAAAAAATATACTAGAAGTAGAAGAAGATAAAATTAAAATAAATTTGTGGTTTGAAAATATTTTTATTACTTTTCTATTCGATTATAAACGATGGAATCGTCCTTTACGATATATAAAAAATTATAAATTTGATAATTTTTTTCGAAAAGAAATGTCACAATTTTTTTTTTTTTACTTGTACAAATGATGGTAAAAAAAGAATCTCTTTTACATACCCATATAGTTTATCTCTATTTTTAGAAAATATGTATAAAAAAAATTATTTGTATATAAGTGAAAAGTTTTCTGACGAATATATTTTTAATTCTTGGATTTATACTAATGAAAAAAAAAAGTCAAATTTGGATAATGAAATTTTAAAACGAATAAAAAAATCGAAATAAATAATAATAGTAATACTAAGGAAAAAGAAAATAGATTTAATATACTTGAAAAAAGGACTCTATTATGTGATGATAAAAACCAAATAAAATATTTACCAAACTTATATGATCCTTTTTTTAACGGACCTAATCGAATAAATCGAAATAAATTATTATCTATATCTTATCAAGATATAGATAATAAAAGTGTATCAGGAAGATTTTTAATAAATAATATTTATAATATACTGAGTAATTATTATTTCAAACTGTCCCATAATTTAGTTTTTAGTTCTAATAGGGAAATTAGTTATAATATGGAAAAAAGTATTTTTAGCTATCCCGAAAATACAATAAAATATTTTAAGTTTTTTATTTGATTTGATTAGGGAATATGAAGAACTAATTAAAAATAAATATTTTCTAATTCGACTAAATAAAATAAATAAATATATTTCTCGATGGTCATATAAGTTAAAAGAAAGACTAGAAGAGGAAGAAGAAGAGAATGAAGACGAATTTGAAGAAGAAGGCATTGTTGATATTAATTCAAGAAAGTTCAAACATATAATAATTTATAAAGATAATAATCAAGATACTAATGATATATTAATTGCGGATAATCTGAAGAACAAGGATAAAAATGAGGATCGAATAGACGAGGTAACTCTTATACATTACTCAAATAAATCAGATTTTCGTCGTAATCTAATAAAGGGGTCTATGCGTGCGCAAAGGCGTAAAATAGTTATTTTAGATTTATTTCAAGTAAATGCGCATTCTCCCCTATTTTTAGATCGTTTAACTACAACTTTTTATATTAATGAAATTGAGAATATTTTAAATATTTTATTTAATAAATTTATAGATATGAAAATGGAAAAAAAATTACATTTAAAATTTTACGATTTTAAAAATTAAATGTAAAAGAAAAAGAATATAAAGATAAATATGAGCATAAAGAAATAAACGAAACTTGGGATAATCCTTTATTTACTCAAGTAATAAGAAGTTTAATGTTAGTAATCCAATCGTATTTTCGAAAATACATTTTATTGCCTTTTTTTAATAATCGTTAAAAATCTATTACGCATATTATTGTTCCAAATTCCCGAATGGGACAAAGATTTTAAAGAATGGGCGAAAGAAATGCATATTAAATGTACCTATAATGGCGTTCAATTATCAGAAACCGACTTCCCCGAGGATTGGTTAATAGAGGGTATTCAGATAAAGATTATATATCCATTTTGCCTAAAACCTTGTAGAAGGGATAAAAAAATATCATACAATATCGAAAGAGAACGAAAAAAAAAAAGAATAATAAGACCACAATCTTTCTTTTTAACAGTTTGGGGAGGTGAAACCGAGCATCTATTTGGTTCTACCCGAAAACAATCTTTTATTCTTAATCCTATTTATAAAAACTAAAAAAAAATATAAAATAGTTAAGAATATATTTTTAGAAATAAAATATTTTTTAAAAAATAAAATATTTTATTTTTTAAAAGTTAGCAAAAAAAAGGAAAATATATTTTATGAATCATCTGTTTTAAGTCAAACAAAAATGGGTTTAATAGTTATTTATTTCAACTAAATATTACAGATGTTTCGGATAAAGTACGAAAAATTAGGAAACAAACTGAACAAATTGTAAAAGAAAAGAATAGTAAGATTCAATATTATAAAGATGAAGATTATAAAGATGAAGTATTAAAATCATATATAAATTTTTGGATGATATTAATAAATAAAAAGAGAAGATTAATACGTAAATCATATTATTTTATTAAATTATTTATTGAAAAATTATATATAGATATCTTAAAATTAATAAAAGACTTTTTTGAATCAAAAAAGTCTTTTATTAATTTTAAGATATCTATATATAAAGAAAAAAAAGAAAAAGACGTCTTGTATGAAATAACTAAAAATACAAGAAATTTCATATTAATTATAAAAGAAATATTTTTAAATAATAGATATATAGATAAAATTAAGAATAATTATCCTAATTTTAATTCTATTTTTTCTTATTTTTCTCAAGCATATGTATTTTACAAATTATCACAAGATCAACCCCACTCTTTTATATTTATAAAACCTTTTAAAATAATTATAAAGAATCTTGTATATTAGAAAATATATTTATATATAAATTAAAAAATACTAAGTATAATAAAATTAATACAGATGTAACAAATTATTGGAAATATTGGTTTAAGGGATTTTTTAAATCGAAAATAGAAGAAAAGGTGAGATTAGGAAATTATGAAAGGTACAATTTAAATTATAGTTATAATTTAAATAAAAGTAAAGAATTAATTAAAACGGATAAAGATTATTTTATTAAAGATTACTATAAATTGGATTATTTAGTAAAAAAAATATATCTAAATATACAAAGAATTATCGATATGATATCTTATTAAATAAATATATAGGTAATTATATATCAACGTTGATAATAAAAATTAAAAGAAAAAAAAAGGGTCAAGAAATTAAAGAGAATTTTAATAAATCAAAATATAACTTGTTTTTATACTTATTTAAATAGATATATTCCATATAATACTAAAAAAATAAGAAGTGATAATACTATAAATAGAACTAATCTTTTATATAAAAAATATTTCGATTATAAAAGTATTCATTTTAATTGGATAAATTCTATAAATAAAAATATTATTTCTATATCCAATTTTAAACCTTGGTTCTTTACAGAATTTGTTATAAACTTTGATGTATATAAAAAAAGCCTTGGATCATTCCAATTAAATCACTTCTTTTTAATATTTATAAAAAAAGTAAGAGTACAAATAAAAACATAATTATTTATAAAGATTTAATACGATTAGAAAGTAAAAGTAGTATGGAATCAGGACAAGATGTAAATAATAAGGGGGTGTAGAACTAGATTTTTTTTTAAAAAATTCTTTATTGTTTCAATTAAGATGGGTTGATTATTTAAATAAAAGAATAATTAAGAATATCAAAGTCTATTGTCTATTACTTAGGATTAGAAATCCAAAGATATTTATATTTCCTCAATCCAAAGAAGTGAAATAAAGATAGATGACATGTTAATTCAAAAAGATCTAGTTACTGCAGAATTTATAAATAATGGAATTTTGTTTTTTGAACCAATTTTTATATCTATCCAAAAGGGCGGAGAACATATTCTCTATCAAGTTTTGGATATATCATTAAATAATAAGAATAATAGGAAGTGTAGAATAAGTGATAACTATAAAAATAAAGAATATATTAATAATAAAAGTACTAACAATTATTTTTTCAATGTAGAAAAAAAAATAATTATGAAGTACTTTTTCCAGAGAATATTTTAAGCCCTTAAACGTCGGAGAGAATTTAGATTTAGAAGTTGTTTAAATCCCTTTAATATTTCGAATAAAAAGCAAAAGTTTTGTAATGATAAAATAATAAGACTCAATTTATCAAAATATTTATTAGTTTGCAATAAATTGAGGATCTATTTTATTCACTTAAAGATGTTTCTTTGGCCCAATTATAGATTAGAAGATATAGCTTGTATTAATCGTTATTGGTTTAATACTAATAATAGCAGTCGATTCAGTATGTTAAAAATAAATATGTATTCAAAGTTAAGAAAGTCTATAATTATCGACAAATAAAAAATTAATTAGTAAGAATAAGAGTTAAAGAAATGAACTAAAAATAATAAAATATTAAAGATAAATATGTAAAAGTAAAATCTATATAATTCTAAATAAATATAGAATAATAGAATATAAGATAATAACTAAAAAAATGACATGGGTCATAAACAACATATTTTTAAAAATAAAAAAAAGCACAAATAAAAGATAAATATCTTTACTAAAATTATTATATAACTATAACTTATAAATAGTGCATAATTGTCTGGATAAGCTCACATTAATCCTTTATACTTTTATCCAATATTCGATTTTTTTAGTATATTTTAGTATAAATATAAATAAAAAAATTTATGTTGATTGAAAATAAACTAATATATTGAGGAGCCGTATGAGATTAAAGTCTCATGTACGGTTCTGTAAAGTGACTATTTATATATATATGTATATGTCAACTTTACACTCTTACCCCGAAGAAGCCAAACTCTGCTTTGCGTAAAATAGCCAGAGTACGATTAACTCTGGATTTTCTATCACTGCTTTAATCCCTGGTATTGGCCATAATTAAAAGAACATTCTATAGTATTAGTAAGAGGAGGGGAGGGTTAAAGATTTACCTGGCGTGAGATATCACATTATTCGAGGAATTCTAGATGCTGTCGGAGTAAAAGATCGTAAAAAAGGGCGTTCTAGTGCGTTTTTTATTTTATCCAATATTTGTATATTTTAATAATACCGTGTGAATTGCTATAAAACACGTAAATTTTATGGCTAACCTAATAAAAGTTTTGTTTTTTAAGGAGACTGTAGCAGGCTATAACTAAAAAAATTGATATTATTTATAAATAATATCTAGTTATAAAATTATTATAAGTTAAAGTTAAGTATCGAAAGTAATAAGTAATATTTTAATAAGATACCCTTTCCTTTGGCTATTGTTAACAAATAACACGCTTATATCTTTTTTTAGAACAAGTCTAAGCATACTAGCAATCTTTTAACATATGTCACATTTATATTCTAAACTTAATAACTATGGAATATGGATATATAAAATAAAAGATTTCCAATCTTCAAAGTTTAAAAAGGAGGAAAACGGATATTCAATTAAAATAAATCAAAAAATAAATGAATATATAGAAGTAAATAATAAATATTTCTATTTATTATAGTTTATTATAGATACTTCTTTTAAAAGCCGTATTCAATGAAAGTTGTATGTACGGTTTGGCGGAAGATTTTTTAATATACTATATTTTAAAATCCATCCTACAATATGGGGTCAAAAGGTTAAAATAAGTAATTCTTTAACCTTTATAAAAAAATTATTTTTTTATATAAAGCCGAAAGTCGCATGTCACGCCGAAATGTTTCAGAAAAAAAAATAATAAAATATGATCCAATTTATCATAATAAATTAGTTAGCATGTTAGTGACTCGTATTATGAAAAACGGAAAGAAATATTTGGCTTATAAAATTATCTATCTATCTTTGAAATATATTCAAAAAAATAAAAAAAAAATCCCCCTAGCTTTTTTACGTCAAGCAATATGCATACTAAATCCAGGTGTTAAAAATAAACAAACGAAACGAAGGTAACCTAGTTATTACTGAATTAGGATTAGAACAAGGAAAAATTATTGCTATTAAATGGTTATTAAGAGCATCCCGAAACGATCGGGGCCAAATATGGTTCTTAAATTAAGTTCTGAATTAATAGAGGCCACTAAAGGTATTGGATATGCCATACGTGAGAAAGAAAGAATTATTAGAATCGCAGAGAGGCAAATAGAACTCTTGCATATTTTTTGTAATTTATTTATTTATCAAAGTTTATAGAGATTATTTAAATTTAACAAATTATTTTTATTGGTTATACACATATTGATTATACATATATATACATCATCAGCTAAGATTCCATAAAAGTTGGGGTCAAACCTTTTATTTTTAATTGTTATGCTCAGTGTGTGACTCGTTAGTATACTTAGTATATAATAACTTATAACTTTCTCCTTAAAGTAAAGATCCTAATAAAAGTGTAATTATATGATTTAATCATTGTATAGTTGTAGCAACTAAATCTATTTTCATAAATAAGAACCTTATCTTAGATTATTTAGATTATAAAGTGTGACAAAGGATCTATTTAAAAATTAAAAACTGATAGAAAGAATAAAGAATTCAGAATAAATATCTAGAATTATAATAATAAGTAATCTAATATTATTATGTTTTAATATGATAAAATCTTAAATGTATGACTTAAGATTTTTTTTCATATTAATGAATTAAGCACAATGTTATAAATAATTATTCAACATAAATAATCTAAAAAAAACTAAATATAATACTATTATATAAAATAGAGCTTAAATTTAATAATAATTGAGTAGAATTATAAATTATACCAAATAATAAGAATAAAAAAAATTCTTATTAGTGAGGATAGCTCCATTGTGAATAGCTTAAGTCCTAAACAAAAAAGTGCTAAAAAAAAAGAAGAAGCTATAGGAACGACATAACCTGTGAACTCCATAAGTCAGTTTTCTGTTACTAAGATAAGATTAAACTAATACTGATTCATTGGGTAGGATGGCGAAACTAAAAAATAAGGGAAGGGACGATATTTCGCCTGCGAACTTATATAAACATCGATATATATTTTGTATTCGCATTTTTTAGTTCATTCGTGAGAAATTATATAATATATAATTTTAAATGGTTAAATTATATCTGTTCTAATATTTTAATTTTTATTTATTCGTGAGGAGCCGTATGAGATTAAAGTCTCATGTACGGTTCGGTAGTAGAGCTGGTATTATGATATAACCATCACTATAACCCACAAAAAACAAGACTTCGTAAACAACATAGAGGTAGAAGAAAGGGATATCTTGCCGAGTGGTAATCGTATTTGTTTGGTAGATATGCGATAAAAGCCCTTGAACCTGCTTGGATCACAGCTAGGCAAATAGAAGCAGGACGAAGATCAATATCGAGATATACGCGTCGTGGGGGGAAAACTATTGGGTACGGATATTCCCGGATAAAACCATGTTACTCATAGACCTAAAGAAACACGTATGGGTACAAGCAAAGGAGCCCCTTGAGAATATTGGGTTTTCTGTTTATTCAACAGGACGAATACTCTATGAAATGAGTGGAGTATCAGAAACTGTAGCTAAGACTGCTCTTAAAATAGCTACATATAAACTTCCTATAAAACTAAATTTCATTATTTCTATTTCAGATAGTAATGAATAATGAAAATAGAAATAACATTAATAATTTTTTATGGCCAGACATAAACTAGTTATTTCCTTATATTTTTATATTTATTGAAATTTAAATCAAGAGAATATGATTCAAACCTAAAACCCCTTTGAAAGTAGCTGTAATAGCTGGAGCTCAAGAAGTTATGTGTATTCGTATTTTAGTAACTAAGTATACTTTATTGGTAATATATTGTTGCTGTAATAAAAAAAACAATGCCTCGTATGCCTTTAGAAAGATCAGAAGTAATTCGAGCTGTTATGTTCGCACATGCACAGAACTTTAAACGAGATGATAATTGGCATGATAATACGATATGATGAAGAATGCGGGCAGTTTTAATTGATAAAGATGGCAATCCAAAAGGTATAGAATCTTTGGTGTAATTCCTCGAGAATTGAGAAAATATAATTTTACTAAAATAATTTCATTAGCACCCGACGTTTTTATAAATTTGAATCAAATAAATCAAATATTTAATTTTTATATATTTAAATTATGTTTTTTTTATTTATTAGATACATTTAGATAAATAAATAATGGAAGCATCAATAAATAATTAGGATTTATCATGATGGGTAAAGATATTATTTATAAATAATAACTTCTCTAAGGAATGTTGATGATACGAATAAAAAGAAGAGTTAAAATAGCATCTACTAATATCACAAATAACCTTATAAAAATACTTTTACAAGAAGGATTTATTAAAGATGTTCGCAAAGAATCATATTAGTAATAAAAAAAAATTATTAGTTTTAACATTAAGAAATAAAACGAAGAATAATAAATATACGATAAATTTTAAAAATATAAGTCGTCCGGGTTTACAAATATATTCAAATTATCAAAAATTCCTAGGGTTTAGGAGGACTAGGAATAGTAATTCTTTCTACTTCTATAGGTTTAATGACAGATAAAGAAGCTAGACGAAAAAGAATTGGGGGAGAAATTTTATGTTATATTTGGTGATTATTTATTGAAAATAAAAAATAAAAAGAGTAAATAAGTTAAAAGGAGTATTATAAATCTAATAATGAAGATAAAATCTTCTGTTCGTAAAATTTGTGAAAAATGTCGATTGGTTCGAAGGCGGGGTCACTTTTTTTATTATTTGTTACAAACTTCGACATAAACAGAGACAGAAATAGTCTAATAGACTATTTCTGTCTCTGTTTATGTCTACTAAAACAAGACTAAAACTAGGATATATAATAGAATAATAATATAATTATGAAAAAAAACTAGATCAATAAAAAATATTAGTTCACGTAATAATAAACCGAGAATATTAAAAGGAGTTATTTATATTCAATCAGGTTTTAATAATACTATTGTAACTGTGTCAGATGTTATGGGTCGGGTTATTTATTGGACTTCTGCAGGTACTTCTGGATTTAGAGGGACAAGAAAAAAAACACCTTATGTTGCTCAAATTACAACATGTAACGCTATGCAGAAAATAGTAGGTCTAGGTATTCAACAAGCTGCGGTTATGATAAAAGGTCCGGGTTTAGGAAGAGATGCAGCATTAAGAACTATTCGTAGAAATGGTCTCTTATTGAGATTCGTCCGAGATGTTACATCTATTCCACATAATGGATGTCGCCCCGCCTAAGAAAAGGCGTGTCTAATTTATAAGTCGAACTAAATGAACTTAGATTATATTCAAATCTTTATAAATTTTTTTTTTTCAAAATAACGTTTCCTTTTTAAAGTAAAGTAAGAATGCTAAGCTTTTTATTTATCATAATGCCTATTGGTGTTCCAAGAGTACCTTTTCGTATTCCCGGAGAGGAAGATGCAGCTTGGGTTGACATATAGTGCGACTTGTAAGACCTATTATGGTCATATGGTATTTATATTTAACCATTAGCTCCCCGATTGAGTATTCAAATTTTCACCAAATAAATAATCTGATCATAAAATAAAAAGATTTAATAAGTCAAGATTAATATTATTCATTAAAGACTCATATTAATGAATTCTTATAAATTATTTGAAGCGTGAAATAAAATAAAATACTTTGTTTATCATTAAAAGATAAAAATTTATGGTTTATTTGAATTTTGAAAAGTATTCAGGCTCCGTTCAAAAGAGTAAATAGAATTAATAATTACTTGCAAAATATAATAA
>JACERR010000437.1:22500-25993 GCA_016760335.1 Gastrodia elata | reverse complement strand
TTATATATATATATATATATAGTTGTGAGTATGTGTTTGTGTGTGTGTGTATGTGTGTCTCTACATACATGCATACAGACACACACACACACCCATATAAATTAATCCTTACACACACATAGATATATATATACATATATATGTTAAAATATAGCAAACACACCCATAAAGATAAGTATATATGAGTGTATATGTTTGTGTATTTGTTAGGTATATATATATATGTGTTATATACATGTGTGTGTGTGTGTGTGTGTTGGGTGTACATACTCACAATGATATATACACACACACAATCGTATGTGTTAGTATGTATACTACATAGACACACACATAGAGATTAGTATATATAAGAGTGTGTGTGTGTTATATATATATATATGTATGGTGTGTGTGTCCATATTTTTATATATGAGTGTGTGTGTGTGTGTGTGTGTGTCTATGTGTATCTATATATATATATATATATATATATATATATATATATTTATATTTATAATACATACGTGTGTGTGTATGTGTGTTGGGTATACATACTCACAATCATTCATAGCCCTATATATATATATATATATGTATATATAGATATATACATACACATACTAACCCACACATACACAAACACACACACACATAGAAAACACACATAACACTTATATATACTAATCTCTATGTGTGAGTGTTTGTGTGGGTGTATGTGTGTCTAGATACATGCTTACAGACACATACGTGTGTGTTTCTATATATAGAGATAAGTTGTGAGTATGTAGGTACACGCACACACACCTGGAGGCAAGTATATGTGAGTGTGTGTGTCCATATGATTTTATGTAGAGACATAAATATATTATATATATATATACATAAGTAATTATACTCAACTAATATATTTATATATAATTGTGAGTATGTATACCCAACACATACACACACACACACATAGATATATACATTCATATATATATATATGTATATAGTATGTATAAGTATCTATATATACACACACTCATATATACTAATCACCATATGTGTGTGTGTATTTATGTGTATATGTTGGGTATATATATTCACACACCCAAAAACACATATATTGAGATTAGTATATATATAACACAACCATATATATATGAGTATATATGAGTGTATGCCTATATATATATATATATATATATGGTTTGTGAGTGTTTGTGCGTGTGTCTATATATGTATATATGTACACACACACACTCATATATTCAAATCTCAATGTGTGTGTATTTGTGTGTGTGTGTGTGTCAGTATATATATATATATATATATATATATATATATATATACGGTGTGTGTGTGTGAACACACACACATATAATGGTATACACACATTACATATACACATATACATTTGTGTGTGTGTGTTGGGTATTTGTGTGTGTATGAACACACACGTATATGTAATACCCAACACACACGTATGTATCACACACACTCTCACAAACACACACATATAGATTAGTATATATAGTAGTGAGTATGTATACCCGACACACACACACATATGTATATATAGAGTGTATAATACATGCATGTCAACATACACACACACACATACATATATATAGGTGTACGTGTGTGTGTGTGTGTGTGTGTAGATATTTATATATAACACACTCTATATATACGTATGTGTGTGTGTGTATCTACATATGAGTTTGTGTATATCTATATATTTATATATGAGTGTCTATATATTTATAAAAATCTCTATGTGTGAGTGTGTGTGGTGAACACAGATACACACTCACATGCATTATGATCTCCATGTGGGTTCACACACACACTGTGTATATATATATATATATATATATATATATATATTCATATGTAATGCGTGTATACCCAACACACACGTATGTGTTATATACGTGTACATTCTCACAACTATATATTAGGAGTATATATCAGTATACGTGTGTGACTATATATATGCATTTATACACACTCACATATACTAATATATATGTGTGTATGTGTATTGGGTATACATACACTATATATACTATATATATACCCAAGACACACACACACATGTGTGTATGTTAGGTATACATACTCACACACACCATATATATTGTGAGTGTGATTATATGTTAGATATAGATATACTCTATATGTGCCTTTTGTGTGTGTGTGTGTTTGAGAGAGAGAGAGAGTATGTATATAACACACACTCATATATACTAATCTCTATGTGTGTGTGTGTTGTGTTGAGTAAACATACTCACATATAGAGATTAGTATAACACACACACACACACACATACATATATATATATATATATATACTGTTATGAGTATGTATATATTTACAAATATTTGTGTGGTTGCAGTAGTATATGGACACACAGAGATAAGTAAATATAAGTGTGTGAGTATGTATGCACAACACATAAATACACACACATACAAATTAATATATTTGAATGTGTTTGTGTCTGTGTATGCCTATATATATATATAGGCATATATAAGCACACATAGACACACATACACACACACACGCACTCATATATACTAATCTCTATGTGTGTGTGTGCGTTGGGCTAACATACTCACACATGTGTGTATTTGTGAGTATGTATACCTAACACACACACATACATCAACACATACATAGAGATTAGTATACACACACACATATAAAGATTAGTATATATGAGTGTGTGTGTGTGTGTGTTTGTGGTGAGTATATATACCCAACACACACACACACACACACACACACACACACACACACACACACACATATATATATATATATATAGACATAAACACACACAAAGAGATTAGTATATATATATATATAAATATATATGAGTGTGTGTGTGTGTATATATATAACTAAATAAAATAATAATATGTGCGTAGTGTGTGTGTGTGTGTGAATATTTATGAATATATATATATATATATATATATATCAGTGTGTGTGTGTGTATACTTAGACATATCTCTATGTATATATATATATATATATACACTCATATGTACTAATCTCTATGTGTGTGCATATTTATAGTTTAGCCAACACACATAGAGATAAGTATAAATGAGTGTGTGTGGTGTGTGTGTGTGTGCATGTATATAAATATATATATCAGTGTGTGTATGTGTGTGTGTGTGTTTACTTATACTTATCTCTATGTTTATATATACTTACACACTCATATATATAAATCTCTATGTGTGTGTTTATTTAAAATATACCCAACACACATTCACACACACACTCACTAAATAGTTGTGATTATGTATACATACTCAGAATCGTATATAGATACAAACATACACATACATTCGTATATATGGACACACACATACATACAAATACACATACAGATTAGTATCCACACACATACACACATTTATATATATGGGTTACTCACAACTGTACTAATCTATATGTGTAAATATTTGTGTGTGTGTGTTGGGTATACATACTCACAATTATATATAA
>JACERR010000437.1:0-12500 GCA_016760335.1 Gastrodia elata | reverse complement strand
CTCTATGTGTGTGTGCATTGGGTATATATACTCACACAAACATAGAAATTATTATATATGAGTTTGCATATATACTTATCTCCATATGTGTATGTGTGTGTGTGTGTTGGGTATACCTACACACATACACAAAAAACACACACACACACACACACATAGAGATAAGTATAAGTATACATATATATATATCTGTATATGGGTATACATACTCACATGTATGTTATATATATACTAATCTCTATGTGTGTGTGCTTATGTTAACACACACGTATGTATTATTTCACACACTCATATATATTAATCTTTATGTATTTGTTTGTATGTGTCTATATATATATATATATATACAGTTGTGAGTATGTGTAACCAACACATACACACACACACATATAAACACATATACACAATTGTGAGTATGTGTGTGTGTGTATTAGGTATATAAATAGACACACATATATATATTAGTAGTTATACTTATCTCTATGTATGAGTGTGTGTGTGTGTGTGTAACACACACATAGAGACAAGTATAAGTATATATATATATATATATATATATATATCAATCTGTGTGTGTTATATATAGATGACACACACACAAATATATACACATTCACAATCGTATATAAATATACGTGTGTGTGTATGTGTGTGTCATCTATACTAATCTGAGGTATGTATACCCAACACACGCACACACATATATATACACTCATATTTGCTAATCTCTATGTATATGTATTTGTATGTATGTGTGTGTATATATATGAGTGTGTGTGTATTTATATATACGGGTATATAAGTATATATATATATATATATATATGAGTGTGTGTGTGTGTGTGTGTGTGTGTGTGTTGGGTACATACACATACTAGTGTATGCACACACAAACACACACTCATATATACTACACGTATGTGTTATCACACACACATACATGTATAATTACATAGAGATATAAATATAAAGACACACACATACATGCTATATATTCATAAAGATTAATACATTTATATGTGTGTTTGTGTGTGTACGTGTCTGTATGGCTATGTATGTGTGGGTGTATACCCAATAAACTTATCACTATCTATATATTTATATACAGTTATGTAGGTATACCTAATACACACACACACGCATACACACTCATATATACTAATCTTTATGTGTGTGCGTTTGTGAGTGTATGTGTTGGGTATTTGTTATAGATAAGTTATCTACCCAACTATGTATATGTGTTTTTATGTGTGTGTGTGTGTGCATCATTATCATACACACATAGATTGATATATATATATATATATATATATATATATATATATATATATATACTTATACTTGTCTCTATGTGTGTGTTACACACACACACACACACACTCATACATAGAGATAAGTATAACTACTAATATATATATGTGTGTCTATTTATATACCTAATACACACACACACATACTCATAATTGTGTATATGTGTTTATATGTGTGTGTGTGTGTATGTGTTGGTTACACATACTCACAACTGTATATATATATATATATAGACACATACAAACAAATACATAAAGATTAATATATATGAGTGTGTGAAATAATACATACGTGTGTGTTAACATAAGCACACACACATAGAGATTAGTATATATATAACATACATGTGAGTATGTATACCCATATACAGATATATATATATGTATACTTATACTTATCTCTATGTGTGTGTGTGTGTGTGTGTTTTTGTGTATGTGTGTAGGTATACCCAACACACACACACACATACACATATGGAGATAAGTATATATGCAGACTCATATATAATAATTTCTATGTGTGTGTGAGTATATATACCCAATGCACACACACATAGAGATAAATATATATAAGTGTGTGTGTGTGTGTTTACACACACACATAAAAGTTAAGTAACATACATAAAGATTAGTATATATAAGTGTGTGTGTGTGTGTCTATGGGTACACACGCACCCACAAACACGCACATATATAGATTAGTATATAAGCACATAGAGATTAGTATATATGATTGTGTGTGTCTCTTTATGTGTGTGTGTCTGTAAGTATGCCCAACACACTCACACTAATCACTCTGTGTGTGTGTTCGGTGTACATACTTAGAACACAGATACACATACACACACACACACACCTACAACCGTATATAAATATATAGATACACACAAATATATACTAATCTATATGGGTTATATATATATATATATACACACACACACATTCACAATCATATATAAATATACGTATGTGTGTATGTGTGTGTCATCTATACTAATATGAGGTTTGTATACCCAACACACACACACACACACACTCATATATATTAATCTCTGTGTATATATGTGTGTGTCTATATATAAGCGATTGCGAGTATGTATACCCAACATACACATATACATACACTCATATATACTAATCTCTATGTATGTGTGTTTGTATGTGTGTGTGTATATATATATATATATATATATATATATATGAGTGTGTGTGTGTTTATATATATAGATATATAAGTATATATATATATATATGTTTATACACACACACACTCATATATATATATATATATATATATATATATATATATATATGAGTGTGTGTGTGTGTGTGTGTTGAGTACACATACTAATGTATGCACACACAAACACACACTCATATATACTACACGTCTGTGTTATCACACACACACACACATGCATAATCACTTATAGATATTAATATAAAGACACACACACATATGTGTTATATATTCATAAAGATTAGTACATTTATATGTGTGTTTGTGTGTGTATGTGTCTATGTGGCTGTGTATGTGTATGTGTATACCCAATAAACTTATCTCTATCTATATATTTATATACAATTGTGTATGTATACCCAATACACACACACACATACACACACTCATATATACTCACACACACACACACAGATATATATATACTAATCTATATGTGTTATATATATGTATATAAATATATATATATATATATATTCACAATCGTATATACATACATATATATATATATATACATATTCACAATCGTATATAAATATATGTGTGTGTGTGTATGAGTTTGGGTATACACACTCAGAGTGTGTGTGTGCGCCATCTATACTAATCTTATGTATGTACACCCAGCACACACACACACTCATATATATTAATCTCTATGTATGTGTGTTTGTGTGCATGTGTGTGTGTATGAATGAGTGTGTGTGTGTGTATATATATAGGTATATAAGTATATATATATATATATATTTAGATTTATATATGAGTGTGTGGTGGGTGAGTGTATGTGTGTTGGGTACACATTCTAATGTATGCACACACAAACACACACTCATATATACTATATGTATGTGTTATTACACACACATACACACATGCATAATCACATAGAGATATAAATATAAAGACACACACACACACACGTATGTATTATATATTTATAGAGATTAGTTTATTTATATGTGTGTCTGTCTAGCTGAGTGTATGTATTTGTGTATACCCAATATACATATCTATCTATATATTTATATATAATTATGTATGTATACCAAATACACACACACACACACACACTTATATATACTAATATCTATGTGTGTTTGTTTATATACATATATAAATATACACACACACACACAAATACATATATGTAATGATTAGTATATATGAGTGAAATTATCTTAGATTAGTATATATGTGTGTGTGTGTGTATTATACTCACAACTGTATCTGTGTGTGTGTGTGTGTGTGCATATTATACTCACAACCGTATCTCTCTGTGTGTGTATTAATATTCATGCACACATATGTGTTTTATACGCACGTATATATAGACACACACAAACACACATACACTTAAATAAGTATATATGAGTGTGTATGGAGTGTTGTGCATTAGTATATATATATATATATATATATATATATATATATATATATATATATATAATTGTGAGTAGTGTGTTGGGTACAAACACAACACACACATATATATTCTAAACTATATATATCAGTGTGTGTTTCTATACACACACACATAGATATATATATACATATATATATATGTATATATAAATGTTTGTTGTGAGTATGTATAGATAAGTATATATACCCAACTATGTATATGTGTTTGTGTGTGTGTGTGCATCATTATCATAGGCACATAGATATATATATATAGATATATATATATACTTATCTCAATGTGTGAGTTATACACACACACACACACACACACTCACACATAGAGATAAGTATAAGTACTAATATATATGTGTGTGTCTATATATATATACCCAATACACACACACACATACTCACAACCATGTATATGTTTTTATATGAGTGTGTGTGTGTATATGTTGCGTATACAAACTCATAACCGTATATATATATATATATATATATATATATAGACCCCACACATACACACATAGAGATTAGTATATATGAGTGTGTGTGATAATACATACGTGTGTGTTAACATAAACACACACACATAGAGATTAGTGTATATATAACATACATGTGAGTATGTATACCCATACACAGATACACACACACACACATATCCAGATATATATATATTTATGTACTTGTACTTATCTCCATGTGTGTGTGTGTGTGTTTGTCTGTATGTGTGTAGGTATACCCAAGACACTCACACACACATACACATACAGAGATAAGCATATATGCACACTCATATATAATAATCTCTATGTATGTGTGAGTATATATACCCAACACACACACACACATAGAGATAAATATATATAGGTGTGTGTGTGTTTACACACACACATAAGGAGATAAGTAACATACATAAAGATTAGTATATATGAGTGTGTGTGTGTGTGTGTCTATGTGTTCACATGCGCCCACAAACACACACATGCATAGATTAGTATATATGATTATGTGTGTGTCTTTATGTATGTGTGTGTGTAAGTATGCCAAACACACTCACACTAATCACTATGTGTGTGTGTTCGGTGTATATACTTACAACGCACACATACACACATATACACACACACCTACAACCGTATATAAATATATAGACACACACATATATACTAATATATATATGTTATATCTATATATATATATATATATACATGTATAATCATATATAAATATACGTATGTGTGTATGTGTGTGTCATCTATACTAATCTGATGTATGTATACCAAACACACACACACTCATATATATTAATCTCTGTATGTATATATGTGTGTCTATATATATGTGATTGTGAGTATGTATATCCAACACACACATATACATGCACTCATATATACTAATCTCTATGTATGTGTATTTGTATGTCTGTGTGTGTGTATATATATATTTATGAGTGTGTGTGTGTGTGTTTAAATATATATATATATATATATAGATATATATATTTATACACACACACACTCATATATATATATATATATATATATATATATATATATATATATATGAGTGTGTGTGTGTGTGTGTGTGTATGTTGGGTACACATACTAATGTATGTACACACAAATGCATACTCATGTATACTACGCGTATGTGTTACCACACACACACACACATGCATAATCACATAGAGAATATAATATAAAGTCACACACACGTATGCACTATATATTCATAAAGATTAGTACATACATATGTGTGTTTGTGTGTGTATGTGTCTGTGTGTGTATGTGTGTGTTTATACCCAATAAACTTATCTCTATCTATATATTTATATGCAGTTGTGTATGTATACCCAATACACACACATGCATACACACACTCATATATACTAATCTCTATGTGTGTGTGTTTGTGTGTGTGTTATGTGTGTGTGTGTTGGGTATGTGTTATAGATAAGTTTCTATACCCAACTATGTATATATGTTTTTGTGTGTGTGTGTGTGTGCATGTCATTATAAGACACACACAGATATATATATATATATATATATATACACTTATACTTATCTCTATGTGTGTGTTATACACACACACACACACACACACACTCATACATAGAGATAAGTTTAAGTGCTAATCTATATGTGTGTGTCAATATATATAATACCCAATACACACACACATATTCACAATCGTGTATAACTGTTTATATGTGTGTGTGTGTATATGTGTTGGGTATACATACTCACAACTGTATATATATATATATATATATATATATATATATATATATATAGACACACACACACACACATAGAGATTAATATATATGAGTGTGTGTGTGTGTGTGTGTCTATGTGTTCACATACACCCACAAACACACACACATATATATTAGTATATAAGCAAGCAGAGATTAGTATATATGATTGTGTGTGTGTCTTTATGTGTGTTTGTGTGTGTAAGTATGCCCAACACACTCACACTAATCACTATGTGTGTGTATTTGGTATACATACTTACAATACACACATACACACATACACACACACACACACACCCACAACCATATATAAATATATAGACACACAAATACACCTATATACTAATATATATGAGTTATATATATGTATATATATATATATATACATATATATACATATTCACAATCGTATATAAATATACGTGTGTGTGTATGTGTGTGTCATCTATACTAATCTCATGTATGTATACCCAACACAGACATACACACTCATATATATTAATCTCAATGTGTATATGTGTGTCTATATATAAATGATTGTGAGTATGTATACGCAATACACACATATACATACACTCATACTTACTAATCTCTATATATATGTATTTGTATGTATGTGTGTGTATGTATATGAGTGTGTGTGTTTATATATATAGGTATATAAGAATATATATATATATATATATATATATATATATTTATATATGTGTGTGTGTGTGTGTTTGTGTGTTGGGTACACATACTAATGTAGGCACACAGAAACACACACTCATGTACAACACGTATGTGTTATCACACACAAACACACACACCTGCATAATCACATAGAGATATAAATATAAGGATACACACATGTATGTGTTAATATTCATAAAGATTAGTACATTTATATGTGTGTTTGTGTGTGTATGTGTTTGCGTGGCTGTGTATGTGCGTGTGTATACCCGATAAACTTATTTCTATCTATATATTTATATACAGTTGTGTATGTATACTCAATACACACACACATGCATACACACACTCATATATACTAATCTCTATGTGTTTGTATTTGTGTGTGTTGTGTGTGTGTGTGTTGGGTATTTGTTATAGATAAGTTTATATACCCAACTATGTATATGAGTTTTTGTGTGTGCGTGTGCGCACATCATTATCATACACACATAGATATATATACTTATACTTGTCTCTATGTGTGTGTTATACACACACACACACACACTCACACATATAGATAAGTATAAGTACTAATATATATGTGTTTCTATATATATATATATATACCCAATACACACACACACACATACTCACAACTGTGTATATGTGTTTATATGTGTGTGTGTGTGTGTTTGTGTTGGGTATACATACTCACAACTATATATATATATAGACACACATATACACACATAGAGATTAGTATATATAAGTGTGTGTAATAATACATGCATGTGTGTTAACATAAACACACACACATAGAGATTAGTATATATATAACATACATGTGAGTATGTATACCCATACACAGATACACACACATATCCAAATATATATATACTTGTACTTATCTCTATGTGTGTGTGTGCATGTTTGTGTGTATGTCAGTAGGTATACCCAACACACACGCACACACAGACACATATGGAGATAAGTATATATGCACTCATATATAGTAATCTCTATGTGTGTGTGAGTATGCATACCCAACACACACACATAGAGATAAATATATATAAATGTGTGTGTGTGTCTTTACACACACACACAAGGAGATAAGTAACATACATAAAGATTAGTATATAAGAGTGTGTATGTGTGTGTGTGTCTATGTGTTCACACACACCCACAAACACACAGATATATAGATTAGTATAAAAGCATATAGAGATTAGTATATATGGTTGTGTGTGTGTCTTTATGTGTGTGTGTGTGTAAGTATACCCAACACACTCACACTGATCACTATGTGTGTGTGTTCGGTGTACATACTTACAACACACACATACACACACACACACACACACACACCTACAACCGTATATAAATATATAGACACACACACATATATACTAATCTATATGTATTATATATATGTATATATATGTATATATATACACACACACATTCATAGTTGTGTATAAATATATATATGTGTGTATGGGTGTGTCATCTATACTAATCTGAGGTATGTAGACCTAACACACACACACACACACACACATATATATTAATCTCTATACGTATATGTGTGTGTCTATATATAAATGATTATGAGTATGTATACCCAATACACATATATACATAGACTCAGATATACTATTAGTACATTTGTATGTGTGTTCGTATGTGTTGTGTGTGTATATATATATATCTATATGAGTGGCGTGTGTGTGTTTATATATATAGATATATAAATATATATATATATATATATATATATATATATATATCTATTTTATACACACACACAAACTCATATATATATATATATTATATATATATATATATATATATATGAGTGTGTGTGTGTGTGTTGGGTACACATACTAATGTATGCCACATAAAATATACACTCATATATACTACATGTATGTGTTATCACACACACACACACATGTATAATCACATAGAGATATAAATATAAAGACACACACATGTACATGTTATATATTCATAACGATTAGTATATTTATATGTGTGTTTGTATGTGTGTGTGTGTGTGTCCATATATACAACTGTATGTGTGTGTGTCTGTATCTATATACAGTTGTGAGTATGTATACCATACTCGCAATTGCTTACATATATAAGTGTTTGTGTGTGTGTGTGTTGGGTTATACTATAAATAACACGCAAATAGAGATTAATATATATGATTGTGTAAATATATATAAACATAGAGATAAGTATAAGTATACACACATACACACATACACATACTGATATATATTCATATACATGCACACACACACACACACACTCATTATACTTTTCTCTATGTGTGTTGGGTTGTTATAAATCTACACACACATAGAGATTAATATATATGAGTGCGTATAGATATATATAATACATAGAGATAAGTCTAAGTATACACACACCACACACACACACTGATCTATATATTCATAAACATTCACACATACACACACATTGACACACACAAACACACGTATTATTCTTTATTTTGTTATATACATACACACATACACACCACACACACACACACACACACGCACACACACACACACACACACAGACATATATATATATATATATATATATATGTGTGTGTGTGTGTGTGTGTGCGTGTGTGTGGTGTGTGTGTGTGTGTGTTTGTGAACATGTTTGTGTCTATATATACTAATCTCTATGTGTGTATGTTTGTGTCTACATATATATATATGTTAGTGTGTGTGTTGGGTATACATACTCACACAAATACACACACACACACACTCATATATACTAATATATATATATATATGTGTGTATACTAATCTCTATATGTGTGTTTATATATGTGTATGTGTTAGGTATACATACTCAAAAACACACATATGTGTGAGTATGTAAGCCTAACACACACCACTCGCAAACACACACAGATAGAGATTAGCATAATATATATATATATATTGTGTATCAAAATAAAATGAATACCCAACAAAAATACAAACACACATATAGAGATTATTATATATATATATATATATATATATATATATATATATATATACGATTGGGGGTGGTGTGTATGTGTGTGTGCTTGTGTATACATAGTTGCAAATATATATATATATATACATACTCATAAGGTATATTTATATAGACACACACACACACTCATATATACATTATAGACATACGTGTGTGTGCACACATCTATACTAATCTATATGTGTGTGTATTTGTGTGAGTATAATACACACACACACACACACACACACATGGAGACACATACACATATAAAACTATAGACATATATATACACAAATACACACATTGAGATTAGTATACACACATATATATACATGTATATAACACATATGTGCACACACACACACACACACACACACACACACACACACACACACACACCCCCACACACACACACACAACACACACACACACAGATATACATACATACACACATATGGAGACACCACACAAAGAGATTAGTACGATGGTGAGTAAGAAACATATATAAATGTGTGTGTGTATATTGATATCTATGTGTGTTTGTATGTGTGTGTATGTGTGTCCATATATACGAGTGTATGTATGTGTGTCTATATCTATATACGGTTATGAGTATGTATACATACTCATAACTATTTACATATATATGTGTGCGTGGTGTGTGTGTTGGGTATACTATAAAGAACACACACAAAAAAATTAGTATATATGAGTGTGTAAATATATATAGATATAGAGATAAGTATAAGAATACACCACACATACACATACACCACTGATATACATATGTTATATACATATGCACACACACCACACACACACACTCATTTATACTTATCTCTATGTGTATTGGGTATTACTATAAATATACACGCATATAGAGATTTGTATATATGAGTGTGTATATATATATATAATATACATAGAGATAAGTCAAAGTATACACACACACACGCACATTCACATACAATAAACCACACACAACACACACAAACACACATATTATTATTTTATATACACACATCACTACATATATATATATATATATATATATATATAGAATCTGTGTGTGTTTGTGTGCATGTTTGTGTCCATATATACTAATCTCTATGTGTATGTATTTGTATCTATATATACATACGTTGTGTGTGTGTTGGGTATACATACTCACATACACATAGACACTTACACACACCACACACACACACTCATATATACTAATCTTTATGTGGTGTGTGTGTATATTAATCTCTATATGTGTTATGTATGTGTGTGTGTTAGGTATACATACTCAAAAATACACATATGTGTGAGTATGTAAACCAAACACACACACATAGAGATTAGTATAATATATATATATACATATTATATATATACTCATAACCATATATTTATATAGACACACACACACTCATATATATTTATATAGACATACGTGTGTGTGCACACATCTATACTAATCTCTATATGTGTGTATTTGTGTGAGTATAACATACACAAATGCACACACACACACACACATGAAGACACACACAAACCTATATATGCAAATATACATGCAAACACATGTATAGAGATTAGTACATAAAAATATAGACACATATGCAGGCACAGATATACAACACACACATGGAGACACCACACATCGAGGTTATTGTATATGTGTGTGTATGTGTGTGTGTTGAGTATATAGACACACATACATACACACAAACATACACACATAAACATTAGTATATACATACATACACATATAAAGATTAGTATATATGTGTATGTGTGTTAGGTATACATACTCATGTATAACACATACATGTCTGTGTCTATATATTTATATACAGTTGTGAGTATGTATACCCAACACACACCACACAAATATTTACACATATAGATTAGTACAGTTGTGAGTAACCCATATATATAAATGTGTGTATGTGTGTGGATACTAATCTGTATGTGTATTTGTATGTATGTGTGGTCCTATATATATGAATGTATGTGTATGTCTGTATCTATATATGATTGTGAGTATGTATACATAATCACAACTATTTAGTGAGTGTGTGTGTGAATGTGTGTTGGGTATATTTTAAATAAACACACACATAGAGATTTATATATATGAGTGTGTAAGTATATATAAACATAGAGATAAGTATAAGTAAACACACACACACACACATACACACACTGATATATATATTTATATACATGCACACACACACACACACACACACACACACTCATTTATACTTATCTCTATGTGTTTGGCTAAACTATAAATATGCACACACATAGAGATTAGTACATATGAGTGTGTATATAATATATATATACATAGAGATATGTCTAAGTATACACACCACACACTGATATATATATATATATATATATATATATATTATATATATATATATATATTCATAAATATTCACACACACACACACTACGCACATATTATTATTTTATTTTGTTATATACACACACACACACTCATATATATTTATATATATATATATACTAATCTCTTTGTGTGTGTTTATGTCTATATATATATATATATATATATATG
>JACERR010000436.1:0-25620 GCA_016760335.1 Gastrodia elata | reverse complement strand
TAGCAACCAATATTTACATAAGATTGACTTCATTCTTACCTCACTAAGTATTAGAACTTCATTATCATATATATATATATATTACTCTTATTAATATTCTCAATCTTATTTTAGGAAATTTTTTAGATTTAATATTACTTATATTCTCTTATTTTCAATTTTAAAATCAATAAATAATATTGGGCAAACAAATCAATTGAATAATCTTACAATTCTTACAATTCAAACAATCCTCTTCCTTTAAGAAAAAATTTAATTTGAGTTCTTGAAGTCTCATTTTTAAGTGATTTTCTTAAAATGTTAGTAATTAAAAGATGATATGTTATAGTAAAACTCAAAATCATTCTTTCTTCATTGGTCTCTCCAAACCAAAATTATTGTGAATAATATTAAATTTTTTAATTATTCTTCAAATATGTTCATTTTAAATCTCCTCCTATAAAAATATTTTCTCTCAAAATATTATTTGAACTAACTTATCCAAATCGTACTAAAATTTATATTTTATGCACATGTCCAACTATATTTTAGGAGACCTAAAATTAAGATAACGATACTTTTCATGTGCGCTTGCAATATTAAAAATTGTTCATTAATTAAAAGCTTTAAAATATAAGTATCTATCCTAGTATTTTAACATCCACTACATTATCCTTAAAAGTTTTTATTTACAATGGTACTCACAGTATTCATATGTTGTACCTAGGTATCATAGGTTAAAGCCTGAACTATTAAAGTTTTTTTACTTTACTTCTACTCAGTTTCTTTAAGGCATAATATATCAATTATCATATTAATCATAATATATACTAACTCAAAAAGCGTACTAGTGAGAGTGTCAATATTTCAACTACCTAATCTAAATTTAGAATCACATACTAGTATGTTTATCTACTTTTGCCCATAATACAGAAACCTTTGCTTATTTGACGCTACACTCTGGTGCCGATATAGCGAATTTTGCACACTTTTCACCACATGCAAATAATGCGGCGCGTCGCTTCCAATGGACTAGCAGAATTGTTTAAAGGATTCATTTAGGAAATGAAGCACGTCCTTCTGGGGTGTTGTGCAATAAAAAATTTCCCTCAAATCTAAAAGGAATTGTTTTGTAGAATAACTATAAGATGATGGGTAGAATGCTAACTTGATGTAGAAGGATATTGATAGATAAGTGTTGCAAACATGAGGATACTAAGGTTGACGTGGCCATACACAAAAGGATATAATGAAAAATGAGTATATATGCGACAAGCTTGGTCTAGCACCAGATGAAGATAAGCTTGGCTAAAGACATCTTTGATGGTTTTGGTGTTTTAATTGTTGATCATTAAATTTCCATTTAGGAAAGTTAAATAAAAATTTATTCATAGGAAAAAAAAGGATTATATGCTCTAATTTAGGAGATGTTGTTTGATCAAGCATAAAGAAGATAGGATTAGTGTAACCCGACCATAGTTAGTGGGATTAAGCTCTAAAGATGTGGCTGAAAACAGGATGCGAGCTCAAGCAAAGTTAGCCTACAATCTAGCTGCGTTAACTAGCTATTTTGTAAAGAACTGTTGTATTTTCAATGTAAGATGTAGATTCTTTATGCTTCTCTTGCATGCAAAAACAAGTCAGATTTGAGAAATTCAGTGTTTTGAGTATGCAATACACTTAAATATATGATACATTATCACTTCCACGTTATGACTTGAATAAACGTTCATACTTTGAGAAACACAAAACAATCACTCAAGGCCTCTTTTTCATTTCCTGGATCAGAACTATACGCGTTAACCATCTTGTATTGCTATTTCAACATACAAACACGTTGATATACTCAAACAAATTTTTACCAAGAAAACATTTGGTTGCCATTATGAAGCTGTTAGTAAATCTTTTATAGCTCACAATCATTCTTTGTTACAAACATTCTTGCTTCTTTGCAATGTCCATAAACATCGAATATATGCTACATCAACATAAATTTTAAAATCTTTATTGTCCTACATGTGAAGAGGTGGAAAATTCTACTTGCATTTATTTCACTGACAAAAGTATAATTTGCATTACAAATATTCCCAAGCGAATCTCAAGGCTGTTTTTTTTTATTAATTTTTAATTTGTGAACCCTTTTCATAATGCATTTTTTCAATAAATGAACTTTGATTATCATTTACTTTAACCCTTGATCAGATGTTTTCCCAAGGATTCACACAAAGGATCCATATAAACGACTTGGTATCAGCAAAGAGGCTTCTGAAGAAGAAATTCAGGCAGCAAGAAACTTCCTCATTAACAAATATGCTTTGCACCAACCTAGTGTTGATGCAATTGAATCCGCTCATGACAAAATAATTATGCAGAGCTTTTATGAAAGGAAAAACCCTAAAATTGACATCAAGAAAAAATTAAGAAAAGTTACTCAGTCACGATATGCCAGAGCTCTAGCTAACAGATTTCAGACACCAGCAACCGGCATCATTTTAAAAACAAGCATATCATTTCTAGTGCTTGGAGTATTGACTGTATTATTTCCCACAGAAGAAGGGCCTACACTTCAAGTAGCCATTTCTCTAATATTATCCATTTACTTCATATACGAAAGGCTTAGGAGTCGTGTGCGAGCTTGTTTTTATGGGTATGCAGCTTTTTTATTAAACAACATTTTTTCCTTGCCGTAAATGTGATCTGTTTGCAGTAAAATGGCAAAAAATATTCATTGCAGCATCTCTATTTCAAATTTCATGTGTTAAGTTAAATTCTTTTAATTCCACCTGCTTTAGTGTGAGCGGCAGCGGGTATGAGGGATGGGGGCTGAATTATTTGCTCGCAAGAATTTTTTCAAATCCTGTTCTTAAACAATATAATCCAAAATTTAAACCAACAAAAGCAAATATACGATGATATAGACACGTTTTAATGATAGCCTTCCAAGATTGAGAGATTCTCTTAGAAATTAAGACTGTGTAGGGAGAAGTTGAAGTGCACATGAAAAGGAATTAAGCACACAAGAGAACACAAAAGATGACATGTTTGCTATCAGCTATAGAGAGTGTTTTCTCTTTGTTATTATAAAAAGTGCAAATAACGGGGTAATTTCTCTGTTAATTATGTGTTATAAGCCTTATTTGATAAAATTTATTGATTTTTTGAAGTGAAGTGCAGAAGAAGGATAGAGGATGCCTCTCAATCCATGGAGAGGATACATATATTGTTTTAATTTGTATCTTAGTTAAATATGGACGTTGATACAGCTCTTGTGATTGATGAAGGGGTTTTCATTTCAATTATAAAGAATTTGTCGCCTACATAAACTGATGCAAAATCAACTCTCTTTAACACTAAAATGGTCGACTACTGCAATCAATAGGGTAAAGATAGATTTCTTCAAGTTAATTATCAACACAAGTATGGGGGAAAAGAAGTTATATTTATACTCTACAGTAAAACAGTATGTTCAATCTGTAAGGTTTGATATGAGTTGACATAGATGCTGAGCTAATCTAGTGATCACGTGCCCCTTGTGGTTAGTTAAAAAGACTCACTTCTATTAGTTGTTCGTTCAACTCGAAAATTAATTTTGTTACCTTGTTTATTCTATATCACTTTGTTTCACTTAGTGGTTCCCATTCTCGACTTATCTTGCTGATGGCTTTTTTCCTATGCCATCTTATTAGTGTTCTTAGTTTCTAGTAACTCATATTTAGTTTTTATTTCTTGTTTGAAGTAAAGCACATCCATATATTGGAAGCAAATTGTCTTCTTCCTCTTTCAACATTGACAGTTCAAAAGGTTTGAGTTCAGCTTTAACCACCAAATGCACTTGTATATAAGTTGAAATTTCCAACTAATATGCAGTGTCATTTATTTTCTTATTGATTTTAAATGAACTAATTTGCACTTGCAAAAATCTTCTCGGTTTGGTGTTTATTATATTTTTCCTTGTATATATATCAAGTATTCTTCAACTTCTCTTCTACTTGAGAGCTCATAACTCTAATTCCTTCTAGGAACTTGTACACAATTCAATTCTATAGTTGATCGATTGACGCTCATTCGATAGTTGTATATCAAATGAGATGAATGGAAAAGTAGCCCAAATAAGCTTCAAACGGAATTTGTAAATCATCCAATTGAAAGCAATTTGAATAGAATATAGATTTTTATCGCTCAAGTATTCGACCTCTTGTTATGAAATCCACTAAGTAGTTTATGGTCCTATCAACCATTCTAAATGGTCATTTGTTTGTAGTGAAGCATTATATTTCTCCCCAAGAGTAATGTTCACCTTTGTTTACTAACTCTTTCAAAGGACGCTTAAAAATTAGTCTTGGTTAGAAAAGATCGAGCTTGACAATCCAAAGTGTTTCCACACATTTGTGAAGAATAATTGGCCGCACTTTCTCCGGTGATTGTGTTCTTACATGGCAAGAAAATTACCATTTTGCTTGATCGGTTTACCACAAACACAAGTGTTACTTTTCTGAGTCACCGACATTCATCTAAAAAATTCATTGAGATGCTTCCTCATGATCGGCTACAAATAGGTAATGATAGATATAATTTTGCTTCCATTTTGCAAGCTTCGAAGTGCAACACAACACACTCTCTAATGTATTTTATGACACCTTTTGCATTTTCGACTAGCACATGCACCTTTGCAAATTTGAGTGAGATTGTGCCTATTTTAAAGCATTTTGCTGCTAGAATTTGCCCTTATTAATCTTGTTGGTAAGCTTTATTAGGAACTTACAATTCACTACCTTAATACAACAAATTATTTGGGCAATGTTATAAGGTTTACCAATCATTCAATTTAAAGAATATAATATCCAAGATTATTATAAACTAAAAAAAATGATATAAATATTTGCTTTCAAATTTAAAATTTAAAATAACAATCAAAGCTTTATGCATCATGTCAGCACCATAATACTTTAGATATTCCTTAAGCTATATCCACTTCCTCCAGCTGCACTTGATCTGTCATTATAAGAATAATGCCTTAATACACATATTAAGTACAAAAGATATTAAATATTACACTTAGCAAATGCGGGAGCAGAAATAGATTATTTTGCAGGAAATCAAAGGTTTAGATCAAAGTACATATTCCTGCAGATTAAACATTTTTCTTGCCATAATATTGTCATCTGTCATATTATCAACGTATAAGAAGTTTCATGCATGTTTGTATGTATGTCTTGATTTTACGAAGCAACGTTAGCAGTTCTATTGGGCAAATTCAGAACTATGAGGCTGGGTTCAATAAGAGCAACTCCTTCACCTGGGCCCCCTCAAAGGATTCAGATGGCACCCTTATAAATTCCGGTGGACTAGCCTCGTCCCTAACTTAATCAACCACCATTTTGGAACCGTTGTATAAATTCACAAGACATAACATATACATTTCATTTATGACATTACTATGGCATTTAACAAGTATTTCATTTTTTGACAGGGATAAAGCTCGTAGCGGTGCTAAAGCAGTAATAAAAGCATTTTAAGTGTAAACAGTAAAATCAATGTACCTTGGTATTTGAATATGCTGAAAAATGCTCACAAAACTGGTGCATCTACAACATTAATATTGTTATATTTATTAGTCTTTAAGAATGATGACTTTTAATAAATTATGTACTTTTACTCTTAAATTTTGATTTTTAGTTAATTTCTTTAGTTTATGAACTTAAATTCTCTGTTAGTTTTTCTCGCCGAATTTGATTTTGAAGTTGATAACCCGCCAACATATTCTTATCATTGTTACTAATCTAGTTAAAAAAATTGTAACAGTAATATTTTATTTGCCATTTGTCGCCACATTCTAGAAATGGCGCCTCTATCTCCATGAGGCGCGACATCGCTTGCGGGAGGGGGTGACGCCTCGATAAGAATCGTCGATAGTTTATTTAGGCGGATAGAACCTACGACGCCTGACGCCTGAGCACCTAAACTATCGCAGCTCATGAATTTCATACGTTTTGTCTCCATCTCCCGACGCCGTGAACGAAGCGACTATCGACGAAGACTCTCGGCGCTTGCGGTATCCCTCTTGTTCGATTTTCGTTCGGCAACAGGTCGTCTCGTCCATCAGCAAGCAGCTCGACTCCATCCACTGAAGCTCCACACAATTTTCTGCGTATTCTGCCTCGACTCTATCCGCCGAAGCTCCGCCTGAATTTCTGCGACCAATTCCTGCTTTCTGGAGATAAACCTGATCTTATAAGGTATGGAGAGTTTATTTACAACCGTTGAAATGTGTTTTATTAGGAAGCTTGATTTTGTGTTAGAGAGGTAGAGGTTGCGTTAAGAGCTTTCCATGCCAAGCATTAGCTGTTAAGATTTAAGTTCTATTTGCTACTAATCGAGTATGTCCGAAACTTCAATAGTTCAATTAGAGGATAGGGATCCCAAAACCATTTACATTTATGCAATACAACTTCAGATGAAGCTATTAAATTGGATAGTAAGGACTTTTCCTACATTTATAGGTTCATTTCTTAGTTATTGTTATATGGTTCGATTGAATGTCGATATATGCATCAACAATTTCAGTAATATATCTAATGCAGTTACTCTAAGAGCAGCATTTTGGCTGGCTATATTTTCTCATCATCTGTGATTGAGATGAAGAGAAGATACTAGATATCACTTTAGAGGAATGTTGTCATTGTTCTTTTTTAACCCTTTCTTCCTCTATAAAGCTCGGATCTTCAGGTGCAATAGATTCATTAGATTGTGTTGAACAATAATTTTGGCTTCTCTCTGAACAATACCAAAATGAAAGAGTGACATTAAGATATCAACAGATTAAATTTTATGTGCATCCAGAAACTCTATATTCTGTCTAGCATATCACATACGATTCAGAACACATAACTTTAAATGATGCATTGCCACCTATAATAATAATAATAATAATTAAACCTTTAATTCATATAAATTGTTAATTGAACACCAGTGCATTTTTACTTACCTAAAACTCATTTAACCATTTATTTGTGTCAATGAGTTATCCAAAATATCTTTTAAGATAAAAAGGAAAATATAAAGGCTCTTTTGACCATTGAATTAATATTAGGATAAATTAAACAAATTAAGGTATTATAATAGGATTGAGCCAGATAATTGTAAGGACCCGGTGCCGGGTCAGTGGGAGCAGATCCAGCACCGATTGTGGGGATGCAAAACAACAAGTCCTCTAACCGCATGATCATATTGAGTGATTTAAGAGATGAATATATAGACATCAAGTATAACTCATTTAATCATAATTCACAAGTCCTGATTACAAAGATTAAAATAAAATAAAAGTTACAAACTTCTTAAATATAGTTAAAAAGAAAGCGGAAGATCAATAGGAAGCAGTATCAGCACTGCTTGGTTCTCAGCACCTTTCTTCAAGGACGAACTCCTGATCTTGGCATGTTTCAAAAGTGCGGGCATTCGAATACCAGTTAGTTGTGAAATCAAGTACTGATAGATGTCATATTTACAAATGTTAAATAATAAGTAAAATAATTAATCATTTGACATGAAATAAAAGTTGTACGAACTTATCCCTATAAACTTGTTTCACTTGCACTTGAAACTTAGCATAAAAGTAATTGCAATCACAAAAATAGATATAGAATTTTAGCGTTTGATATTTGAGGCAAAATATGATTTTGTTGGGCAATTATAAAATTGAGAAAAAAGGGGGATTCATTTTTGTGTTACATATCCCAACTTCTCTCTATGCCTTCCTCATCAAAGGCTTATCAGTATAGGCTCCTTATGACTCTCGATGTCGGACAATCCCGTCCTAGCAATTGTCTGATCAGACAAAAAGTATAATCAACATGGAACCCTTGTTTTTCACTTATCCAAATTTGTTCATATATCATTTTTATGTGACTTAAAAAAAACACTTTTATCAAATTTGTACGATACTGAGCAAAAAACATATTTAAACAAGAGTAATAAAAGACATCTGGTACCTTGTTCTTTAAATTCAAAAGTTCAACAATTTGGATGAGTGATAGTTCGCTCAATCTGCGTTTAGATTTGGACATTTTAAATTAGTTTTTAGCCAATGTTCTTAGGAGTAATATTTATTTTTATTTTGATTATGTTCTTCTTTCGTTTTCTCATTATGATTGAAGTCCGATTTTTAAGATACTGCGATAGCAGTAATATTCATTGTAGCGTTATTGTCACTAAGAATAGCAATTATGTTGATATATAATATTATTATTATCATTATTTTAATGATCATAATAATATAAGAATAAAAGAAGACATAATAGAAATGACTATCGAAATGAAAACACTTGAATTGAAATAATAGTCTTTATATACTGTTTATCATTATTGATTAATGACAACAATGCTAATGTGATGATATAATATTATCTTTATAAAGATAATAAAGTATATATAATAATAAAATAGCAAAATAATTTCTCCTCTTTTTTTTCTCCATTTTTCTTTCTCTTATACTTCTCTTCCTACCTTTAGGATTAGGATTTCTGGTAAACGGAGGGAGGCCGGAGCGGGGTGGCCGGAGGCTGGCAAGTGGCTGGCTGGGCTGCTGTTGGCCGGCTGGAGGAGGCTGGGAGGGGCTGGGTTGGCTGCTGCTGGCTGGCCGGCGACAGGGTTGCTGGCTAGCGCAGCTGAGGAAGAGGGCTGATGGCAGGAGACTTGGCTGGGAGGGGAGGAGAGGCTAGCAATAGGCAGGGAGATGAGGGGGAGGGGCTGCTGCTGTGAGGGTGAGAGGGAGGGAAGGGGTGGGTTTAAATAGAGGAGGGAAGGGAGGGGGTGGTCGGCCAAGAGGGCCGACCAACTTGCGCCAAAAATGATGCAGGTAGCAGGCGGAACCTTCCGTCTGCAGAGCAGGCTCTGTCTTGCGACAGAGCCTGCGATCATGGAGGGGAAATCGGGTGAATCGGGGGAAGGGAAATGTGAAGGAATTTTTAGAAAATTATTTAAAGTTAAATTTTTCGCATTTTTTCGCCGTTTGGCGTCCAAATACAATGAAACTTGACACTGAGGTGTGTTATGATATAACGAACACTCTCGCGCCAAAAATTTTCGATTCTGACAAATATTTTATTTTTAATTATTTTCTGAAGTTTAAAACTTCAAAAATTAACCATGATCAAATTGGCTCTCAGAATTTGATAAAACTTTTTAAGCAATCTTTAAATAATATACTTAACACAATGATACTGAAAATGATGAATTCAGACATGTATTTCAATATCTTGATTTTTAGAATTTAAATAATTCAGAAAATAAAGCGAGAGCTTCCGTTATTTGGATTTCTCCCAAACTAGGGCATTTTGATCTAAAAATTATTTCTATCTAATGAAAACTTTATTTTCCCTAATTTGAAATTCCCAAGGTCTTGATGTGGAGGTGGGTTTTGACCTAATTTGAAAAGTACCGACATTGGGTCGTTACAATAATGATACATCAATGATGGCAAGCTTTTAGTTCTTTAGTGAAATGATCACTCACCCACTATTTTTAAGCATGATAAAGGTTCATGTAGTGAATCATTTCTTTATAAAGCATTACAATTTAGTAAAATGAAGAATAAGAATTTTAGAGAATGCTTACATAAGTTTAGAAATTTTTTTTTTTAGAAATCTTCAAGGAAAACAACTCTAAAGAAATTAAGAATTAAGAGTAAGAATTTATATTTCATTATTATATGGGTCATCTTCAAATATAACTTTTGCAGCCACAACAGATTTTTGAGTACTTTTCAGCATATTCAAATACCGAGGTACATTAATGTTACTGTTTACACTTAAAATAGTTTTATGCCGCTTTAGCACCGTTTTGAGCTTTATCCCTGTTGATAAATGAAATGCTTGTTAAATGCTAGAGTAATGTCATAAATGAAATGTATATGTTATGTCTTGTGATTGTATGCAAGGGTTCTGAAACGGTGGTTAATTAGGCTAGGGATGGGACTAGTCCATCGGGAATTATAAGGGTGCTGTCATCTGGAGCCTTTGAGGGGGCCTAAATTAAGGAGTTACTCTTATTGAACCCAGTCTCATGGTTTTGAATTTGCCCAACAGAACTGTTAAGTTTGCTTCGTGAAATCAAGACATACATACAAACATGCATGAAACTTCTAATATGTTAATAATATGACAGGTGACAATACTATGGCAAGAAAAATGTTTAGTCTGCAGGAATATGTACTTTGCTCTAAACCTTTGATTTCCTACAGAATTATCTATTTTCCTCTTTCCACATCTGCTAAATGTAATATTTAGCATCTTTTGTACTTAATATGTGTATTACGATATTATTAAGGGATATCTAAAGTATCGTGGTTCTGACTTGGCGCATATAGTTTTGATTGTTATTTAAATTTTAAATTTGAAAGAAAACTTTATTTATAACGTTTTTAGTTTGTAATAATTTGGATATTCTATTCTTTAAATTGAATGATTGGTAAATCTTATATATTGTATGGTTCTGGATAATTTAATTTATATATGAATGCTATATTCTCTTAACTGTCAATATGATCCTGCGGAGATATACCCAAAGGTAGTTGGGTTGATACCTAACCTAATCTAGGGCCATCATAGATACATTTGATTATCCACATCAAAACTTAATGTATCCCTATAGCCCGACTTAATAAGAGGTTAACATTATCCACTGCACTCATATAGTCCCCTAGATGGGTGTTGTAGAGCACTTTAACTCACTAAGTTATAATTTAAATTGCTGCATTCTGATTTTGATCTTTCTGACCACCACTTGAAAATGATTATTTGATTAGAAATGAATTAAACTAAAAAACTTTAAATATAAAGAACGAGTTCAATATTATATATATGGTGATGTGAGTTATCAGGGACCTATTAAACAAAAATCTGAACATAAGAAATTATATTTAACACCGCACCTATTTCTGTGGAGAACCAATTATAGATGATATTACATAAATGGCTAACAAGAGTCTAACATTGATTGTTAGTAGGACAAATAAGGCACCCATAAACTATACTCATCATGTGCACTTAATTGTCTCCTTTGTCCTTTTCTCAAGGAAATGCTGAATATACAATAATAAAACTAATTATCTTAAATTTGTTCATCATACAATAACCTTTAAATAGATTGTTGCCTAATAGAATAAGGAATTAAACTTATTCATTCTATACAATTTGTTGCATAAGGCTGGGATTTTAGATTAGATTAAATTTATAACAGGGCTCGAAAACACATTACTTAGTGTGTGTGTGCGACAGGCAAAAAGTAAACATTACACGAGAGATTTTATTCTTAAGCAATCATATGCCTTGCAGAATCAAGCTCTCTAATAAATTATATAGCTTATAAGATCATACCCTTCTTCAGCAATTAAGAAATCACGGAGGAGCTGACTCAAAAATTCGGAGCTGAGCGATTGGAGGCAGGAAATCGGTGGAGCTTTAGCGGATGTCGAGGCAATTCTGCTTCCCGACGGACGAGATGACCTCTGTTGATGAACTAGGATCGGGCGGGAGGAGAATCGTAGGCGCCAAGGGTCTTCTTCGATAGCGGCTTCGTTCCCAGAGAGCAAGGATCGGCTCGGTCACGGTGTCGGGAGATGGAGACGAAGCGTATGGATTTCACGAGCTGCGATAGTTTAAGTGCTCAGGTGTCGTAGGTTCCATTTCCTATATACCCTTTTAGTCTTTTCTATCGAAGCGTCACGCCCTTTCGCAAGCGATGTCGCGCCTCATGGAGATAAAGGCGCCGTTTCTGGAATGTGGCGGTAATTGGTAGGTAAAATATTACCGTTAATATTATTATTATTATTATTTTCTTAAACTAGATTACTAACGATGATAAGAATAGCTTGGCGGGTTATCAATGTCAAAACCAAATTCGGCGAGAAAAATTAACAGAAAAACAGAAATTCGCATGTATTAATATTATAGCGGGTAATTAACGAATATTTAGGATTGGCGGGAATGTTAGCGTCTTTCTTAGTAACGACCAAGGGTCGTGTACACGGGTCTATCTCTGTACAAGTTTGTTGTTCTCTTGTCTTTGACTAAAGTGTATTGCTGTCATCTTTGGCAGAAACATAACTTCTCAGCCCCAAAGATATGGACTCGTCAAAAGCAATTGGGCTTGATTTATTTTTATTATTTTTAGGAGCTTTGTTAGGATGCATTTTTCAAGATTTAGTTTCAATATTGCCCTTTTTTCAAGAACTCACAAATCCTTAGGATGCGGACTGATATTGTCTTTCAGTCTGGAAACATCTTGGGTCGGTTGGGAAACATTCGGACATTCTTTATCAGCTTTGGGCCTCCAAACGCTCTTTTGGGCTTTGACATGTTCGACAATCTTCTCTTGAACTGACTTAATCTCCAGCAAATTTTTTCAGCAGCCCAAACGCGGCACTTCATCAAAATCTTTGACAACAAACAATGCGTCTCGTTGGAGATAGTCGGCATTTTAACCTTGTGGTATATTTGGTCATCACATGAGTGTCTTCCAACGATTATTATATGGATAATGCCAACTCTTAAAAACTCAATTGGGACATATTGACCATGTTGTTGGAGCATATACAATATCCTTCAATACTCTTCCTCATATCTCTTAGGGTAGATTTCTTTTTGGAATAGGTGTTTAAAACCTTTCAAATATAAATTTCTTTTTGCCCCAAAAATTTTAAATTCCATTTCACCAAGTTCTTGCAGAACCCGCCAGCTTCAACTTGCTGAAAATAGGCTTTGCATTCTTGGAACAACATTATTTAGCTCATCATAACATCCTAACTGATCCAACTCACCATCATCCAATTCCATTAGTACAGCTATGTGCTTTGCAATAGCTGCCATGATATCTGTTATCTCGCCATTACAGAATCTTGTAGGTGATGCCATCTGAGGATCTTTTTCTTGACGTTTTGAGGTTATAACAACTAAAACCGGCTCTTCTCCCTCCTTTTCGAGTTAACACCATAAACAAACTTGAAACCTAACCTCTACACAAAGTATGGATTGTGTTCAACTAGAAGGATCCGCACTTGGCTGGCAGACTGCAATCAGTGGGACGCGGATAGAATTTTGTTAGGCTAATTATATAGACTTAAATAACAAATCATAAAGTAGAACACAGATGCAATCAGACACAACAGAGGCTTTTACAATCAGCCAAGAATTACGTAGTAAGAACTAAGAAACAAAAATAGGTTGCAAGAAACCCTAACTACCGCAACAAATATTATTTTTGTACTAAAAAAAAAGTTTAACTATATGGGATAATTTTGTTAGAAACATTCCCCATTCTATTATCCATTCCCAGTCACGAACCCCAACATTTAACAACTTGAACACTCAACCGCTGCTATGCTTACATGTGATATTCTTATCAAAACTCTGAATTTACATGTGGAGATACTTTTTTGGAATAGACACAACGCATGAACCTAGCATTTAGATTGCTTGAGCGATATGTTTTTTTAATATCTCTTACGTTTGGAAACATTCTCAGTTATCGGCTATATTGCCAACCTAGGCTGAGCCTTACTCTTGCTCAGCTATTTGTTTTGACCTGATAGGCAATGATGAAGCTTTTTTCTTGGCCCGATAGTGTCTTTAAGTGACTTACCAACTTCTTGAATAATCTTCTTGACATACAATATTTGGCTTGCAAATAATTTCTTTCATCACAAGGGCTTGTGCTGACTTGGAAAACTTCTGCATACTTCCTTGAGTCTGTATGAGCTGTAAATATTAGGATAAAAACTAAAGTCACCTAGGAAGTAGTGAGTTGGTAGGATGACCAACTATATTTAACTTGGAGTGTTTATCTTAACAAATTTCATTGTTTTCTCGGGAGCTGAGTATTCACTCAAAAAACTCTGCATTCTTAATCAAATCAGTATGTGCTATATATGCGCTTGAGCTACGATTATCTTGCACTCGATAGTTGTCTAAGCGCAACATTGTAGTTTTGAAACTTGTGTTTGGCTCATCCAATAATAAAATCAGCTGAGTTTGAACCAAACGTGTTTAGATCATTTTTAATAAGCTTAATATGAACAAATCATTCTTTGATTTTATTTAAAGGCTCAAATATAGTAAATTTGATGAAATATAATATGCCAACAAGTTTGAATTAAATATTAACAGACAAGCTTATAGAGTTTAAAACACACACGAGCTCATATCTTTTTATAATTTCAATTTAAAACAACTCTATAAAGCCTATATCAAAGCTGAACATGGACATTTTTTTGAAAAAATTTTAACAAATCCGAACATAGCATAAGTTCTTACTCAAACTTGGCTCGTTTACATTCATCCATACCTGTAGGCCGTCTTTTGTTTGAATTGAGAGGTTAAGCTATTAATTTACATGAATGTTGTTTGCGAGGGTTCTTAATGAAATTAAACTTACATGAGTAGTAATCTTCCAAAGCTTGGTAATTACACTATATTTTTAAATTTTTTTTTTGTATGAAATTACATTAAGTTGGGGGCAAATTGCAACTTCATCTTTTACACATTCAACATTCTATTATAATGGCAAAATTGTAATATTTATCTATATTTTCTTATGCTAATTACAACATGTAGGATTGGAGCTTTCTTATTTTCATGGCTAGTGGGCACATTTCTTACGGTTTCTGTGGTGCCGCCTATGCTGAAAGGTCCAAACAGCCTGGAAGTCAGCACATCGTTAATAAGCTATGCTCTTTTGTGGGTATCTTCTACTTATTTTAAATAGTTCATCTTCTTTGGTCAAAGAGGAAAAGTGCCACCTTATCATTTGGAATGTGCTTATATTGAAGAATGGGAAAAGCCAAAGGGATTTGAAATATGCAATGATTTTATTGCTCATTATGGAACACAAGAATGCTTCTAAACATTTAAATTAAAGTGACTTCTATGTTTGCTATTATTCTGATAATTGGATGTCTTAGTATAATCTAATTATAATTGAACAGGGGTGCATCTATATTAAGCTTACCTTGTTGATGTAGAGCGCGCTAATTAATGATTTTGTATTTATAAAATTGTGTTGCCTATTGAGCGCGGCTGTCATTTCTGAAGATTGATAGCCAAATATCTAATATTGTGATTGGTGCTGCCATTCAGTGATTGACACAAAAAATCTCTAGGGTCGTTGGATTTATGTTCATCCAACTGTCATGAATTTTTGCTAGTTTATTTCTATAAAAGCTGCAAGTGCTGGTATCAAACAAATTGCTTTTGCATTGGTAACTTGAGCCATAAAACAATCACCTTAATGCGCCTCAGTGCTCCTCTGTAGAAAGAAGCTTATTTACAGCTATTTCTCAGCGCAAGTCTGAATCCATGTGCCTAGGTCTGTGAGTATGTGTTGGTAGTGAAAAGCATGAAGAAATGCACTTATATGGACATTTGTATGTGCAGTGTGAGTAAAGGTGGCATACAAAAGAAAAACATCAAGTGTTGATGGAACTTGAGTATGAAGTAGAATTAGGCCAGTCATTGCATTTGAATTTAAAATAAGATGATTTATTACGTGAACAAGCTATGTAAATGCTGGAAAATAATCATCTCAAGACTTCTGCTGAAGTTTACCTTAAATGTAAATTGTTATACAAAATATAACCTGGCAGGGCACAAAAATGGCATTTTGTATCACAATGAGCTCTAGTGATACTCGTTTTCATTCAAACAATTAACATCCACGAGTCATTAAATCCCAAAATTAAAAATTAATATTTAAATAATTTATATTTTCATGCTAAAAATCTAGAACCATCAAAAATTGGATGTTCACACTTGGAGCATGATGAGGTTCATATTGCATTCTCAGATGATCATATCTCTAGCGATAATAAGTCCTAAAAGTGCACATATGGCGAATTATGTGACATAAATCATAGCCTTCAATTACATAAACTTTAATACAAGAGAAGGGGTTATAAAATGTAAAAAACACCACAAAAGACTATTGATTATTAAGCAATTCCTGTCTATACAGAAGTGATGTGATTACACTATTGAGCAAAAGCTTGGTATTTTTATTTAGCTTGGGCGAAAGTGTAATTAGCATTCACTACATGCACAATTTTATTTAAAAATTGGAGTGAAAAAAAAAGAAGCTATAGTGAATGCACAATGATTTTTAAATGGCTTGGCTCCTAGCTATACATCTCACCCATCTTACATATGCTAGGTTATATAACCTAGGATTTTACTCAATCTACCTAGGTTAGCAAGCATTGGCATGTGTATTTTAGATTTCAGTGGTTTCTGGGAAGATCACATTCCTCTTGTGAAATTTGCTTATAACAACAATCATCAAGCAAGCATTGGTATGGCCCCATATGAAGCTTTATATGAAAAAAAGTGCAGCACTCCGTTTGCATGGTCGAAAATTGGTAGTATTCAACTTTTGGGGTCTGATCTTGTAGATGAAACCAACAAAAAGGTGTAATTAATTCAGCAGAGGATTCGAGCCGCTCAAGATCGTCAAAGCAAGTAACATGATGCACATCATCATTCTCTGAAATTCAGTGTTGGAGATTTTGCATATCTTATGGTCAGCCCAATGAAAGGTATTTTCTGTTTTGGCGTAGCATGGAAGCTTAGTCCCCGTTATGTCGGAGTCGGATCTTTCGAAGTAGCAGCGAAAGTAGGATCTACAGCATATATGTTAAAGCTCGTAAAAAGACTTCTCAGCAGTGCACAATGTATTCATATTTCATCATTGCGGACATGTCTTCGTAATCCATCGCATTTAGTTCAAATTCCAGCGGTATTTCTACAACCGAATCTTTCCTATGTGGAGGAGCGAGTCAGAATTTTAGCTTACGATCAAAAGCAGTTGAGGAATCGCTCTATACCCATGGTGAAAGTTCAATGGAAGAATCGCTCTCTCGAAGAATTTACTTGAGAGAAATAGGCGGATATGCAACAATAGTACCTAATTCTCTTTGGAAATCAAGATACTCTTATTGTTTGAGTCTTGTACTTAAATTATGCATTTTCTTTTCCCTTCTTAGTATGATGTCGAGTATGACATCATTCTTAAGTGAGGAGTCTGTAATAATCCTAGGTTGTTATCCAGCTTAATCTATGCTTAATTAGGCTACGAGGCTAGCGCCACTAAGTTCTAAACCTCATTAGGACCTAACCCTAAAAATTTAGGGTCAATTGTACCTCAATAGGCTAATTTGACAATTTTGCCAAATTTGAAACCCTAGACATAGCTAAAATAATTAGATCTCCAGATCCATTTATGGCTTCATTTTTAAATTTCTCACCCCCAAATTAGCTAAGGGTGCAAGTTTGGAAATTTTTGGAGGTCATTTAGATTATAATTGAATTTATTTTAATTAAGAAAAATTGCAAATCTTGGTTTAAAACAATTTAAAATTGCACTTTGAATCTCCAATGGTTGACAACCGTCTCCGATCTGCTGTGGCGTCCGAGCCCCACAATAGCGAATTACCGCCTCATCTGGTTGTCGCATATGGTATATGATGGCTTAGGTTTAATCGCGCAACGGTTGCGATCGAGCATTGGATCACACCCAAGGATACTACAGCTCGGATCACCCCCGCATTTGGTCGTTAGGATCCGATCGATCAGAGCCATTTCGTGGAATGATCGATCAATCAGTCGAACACCCGGGCATCTACAACTGTGAACCTTCGTCAGCGGTGCACAATGTATTTAGTTCAACTTCCAGCGGTATTTCTATAGCTGAATATTTCCCATATGAAGGAACCAATCAGAATTTTAGCTTACGATCAAAAGCAGTTGAGGAATCACTCTATCCCCATGGTGAAAGTTCAATGGAAGAATCTGTGGCGACTCGTCGCTGGGTCAGCAAATCTAATTCAGCATTAGGTGCTCACTTCCTAGGATCATATCGAGGTTTAGTATAATAGTGTATAAAATGACGTATAAAATATATACTTTCATATTCATTGCAATATTCAGAAATATCAGAATAATAAAAGAAATAAATTCATTACAAAATAAAAATTATTTTATAAAATTTGTTACACACTAAGTTAGAATTTAAAACTTTAAAAAAATCAGCATCTAAGTTACTCTATTATGTATCAGCTCCTCTTCAAAGGCTTGATCCTTTATATATATATATATATATATATATATATATATATATATATTATTATTATTATTTTTATTTTTTTTCTTATTTGTGGCCTGTGAGATTTTAACCCATGACTTGGGATAACAAATCCTGAGCCTCAACCACTGGGCTACAACACCATTCACACACACACACACACACACGTGTGTGTGTGTGTGACAGGGCAAACCAAAAAAAAAAGAAAAAAAAATATTTAATTAGACACAAAGATCTAAGTAAGTTTATTGGACATCAAAATTTGTATTTAAGCGACATGATTTTGCATGAGAAGCATATACAAATAAAATATGATATTTAAGTATTATATGCTTATGATTAATAATGTAATATACATATTTAGGATATGTGCTCATTCTGAAAGAAAATACATCAATATATAATGTTTATTCTGTTAGACAAAGTTATAGAATAATCAAGGAGTTAGATACGTCTATCTAACTATCTGAGATGTGAGTTCCTGACTAACAACGCATTCTCCCTCAAAGGCTATGTGTAGTCTCATTATTTCTCCAGATATTAGCATATCCTAGCATAACGTATTATCTGTACAGACCTGAGATTAACTTGAATGAACCCATGATATTGATTTTTGATAAGTTATTTCAAATTCTCAGCATAAATTCTCATATAAATATATTAAAGTGGATCAAAGCTTAATAGCGATGCAAATAGTGCAAATGAAATAATTAAATGAAAAGAATAATATTCTTCATTTTATTTTAGTAAAAATATCAATATTAATATTATCTTGGTTTTTTATCTTTATATATTAAAAATAATAATTTATTTTTATTCTTATATGTAATATATATATATATATATATATATATATAAATAAAAGAAAATGTCAAAAATGAAAGTTGCAAAAATTAGAAATATATATATATATATATATATATATATATATATATATATATAGAAAAAAAGGAAAAAGAGAGAAATGAAAGTTACATAAATTAGGAAATATATATATATATATATATAAATGATATAAATAAAATTACATAAATTAGAAAATATATATATATAGAAAAAAAGAAAATGATAGAAATGAAAGTTGCATAAATTAAAAAATATATACATATATAGAAAAGCGAAAATGACATAAATGAAAGTTGTATAAATTAGGAAATATATACATATATAGAAAAAAGAAAATAATAGAAATAAAAATTGCAGAAATTAATAAATATATACATATATAGAAAAGTATGACAGAAATGAAAGTTGTATAAATTATGAAATATGTACATATATAAAAAAAAGAAAATGACAAAAATAAAAGTTGCAGAAATTGGGAAATATATACATATATAGAAAAGAAAATAACAGAAATGAAAGTTGTAGAAATTAAAAAATATATACATATACAAAAAAAAAATGATAAAAATGAAAATATAATAATAATAGTAGTAATTTTAGCATTATTATTATTATTATTAAAAAAAAGAAGAAATGAAAAAATATAAAATATATTATTTCTTTCTCATTTCTTATCCTATATTAATATTGATGAGATTTTACTGGAGATTAATGAGAGAAACTAATAGTGGATGAGGAAGAAGAGAGGGAGATGGGAGGATAAAGAGATGTGGGAAGAGAGGGAGTGGGGGAGGAGAAGAGCAGGGGAGGGGATGATAAAATGAGAGGGGGTGGGGGATGTATTTATAAACTTTTTTTTAAATTAATAAATTATTTAATTAATTATTCTCTCTTAACCATGAAATTTTCTTTTGTTTTCTTTCACTTAAATGCATGAGTGTTCAATTTGGTTTTTCTCATCTTCTCCTCCTTTTATTCTCTCTCATCTTTTTCTATTTATTTTCTCTCTCTTCCATTCTTTTTCTAGAAAATAATGAAACTTAATATGAAGATGTATTTATAAACTTTTTTTAATTAATTAATTATCTCTCTTAACCATGAAATTTTTTTTCTTGTTTCACTTAAATGCATGAGTGTTCAATTTAGTTTTTCTCCTCCTCCTTCTCATCCTTTCATTCTGTGGCGCCCCACCCCTTAATCCACAAGATTAAGTTAAGTTGTGGTATGTCAGTTTGACTAACCCTTCGCTCATTATTGGATTAGGATGAAATCCATAATCCACCTAATAAGGGAAGAAGTAAGCACATAATCAAATGATCATCCACTATATAAGGATTCATACTAAGTGTAAAAGCGATTTAAATAGGAAACATCCAAACATCACAATATGAATAATATAACTCAGAATAAATAGCATAGTAATCTAAAACACACATGTCATGATTATCTGTATTATTACATCACATTAAAACTTAAATAATTAAAAGCAAAACTCTCTCATCCTCACATGCAAGAAAACTAAGCAGCAGCTCCTTCTAAATGCCCCCCCTCTAGATAAGGCTCCTCCTCTAGCACCTGATCTTCTAACTGATATAAATCTATCATTGTTAGTTTCACAATGTATGCCCCAGCCAAAAAGAAAAATTTTATTAGACAAAATTATCTAAGTACATTTTAAGCTTATAAGTTTTATGTATTTTATAATATCACCATTTAACTTATTCTAAGTAATAATTAAATCAAGTAAGGGAGCAACTAGCACAACAGAATAGAGGAAAAAGCTATAATCAATATTTATAACTTTAAGTAAAAAGGAGGCTAAGACATGCCTCAAATATAAGCTAAATAAGGCAGAGCATATAAGTATAAGTAACTGAACAAGTACTGAAAGAAAATACTATATCCTAAATATACTGATGATCATAAACTTATGCAAATTTAAAATATAATAAACTCAGTAATAATACATACAAATAGCAGCAATAAATCTAACATCCTAAAATATATATAAGCAAAACAAGGAAATGGCTGATTGAATGAGAAATACTGACGCATTTGCAAAACATCAATATTATATAAGAATATCTATGTACTAGCTATCATACAAAAAAAGATTAATCTAGCCTACTGAATATTTAAAGGATCTTAGCGTTAACAAGGAGGCTAAGGTGCAAAGCTATATTCTCCTAGCGTCATCAAGGAGGCATAGGCAAAAAACACCTAACAAATTTTCTTCTAGCGTCAACAAGGAGGCATAGGCAGAAAATATAAGCAAAGTCTTCTCCTAGCGTCAACAACGAGGCATAGGCAGAAGACTTAACTGAGAGGTAGCTTTAACACATGCCAATTTTATCTTTAATCATTTACCTTAATATTTTCATAAGGAATTTAAGGAGTCTCCATAATTTTCTAAAGTTTTATTTATGCATCAAAGTCTTATATGATATGTCCAAGGAAAATATGGCACAAACATCAAGGAACGTGTAGCATAAAAATCAAATAATGAGCAATGGACTCTACTAAGCATGGTGATATCATTTGTTGTCTAATTTAAACGTTCTAACTATTCTAAGTTACGCAAGTTCAGGATCTCCAATTCATATTATCGAGTGTAACTTAGAAGCTCGACCTTATAAGTTAAAAAAGATTAGTACTGATCAAGTTCTAATCTAATTCAATCATATACGACTATAAGTTCAATCAATGAATCATACATTCTAGTTTTATGAATTTAGATGTCATATCTAAGATCTGATCAAGATCTACTAAACTATAGATTATGGATTAAATATCATGAGATTAAGCTTACTCACATAATCCAAAAGGATTCTACAATGGGTCTAGTCTTTATTCTAAAAGAGATCTATCAAATAAGGCAAATTCTTTTAAGCAAATCAAACTTAATAGGATAAATCTCCTATCCTAATTTTAGGGTTAAAAGATAAAATAATCAAAATAAGTTGCAAAAATCCATAAACTAATAAAATCAAAGATTCATTCATTGAAAATCCCTATTTTTTAGTGAATAAAATCTAACCTATGATCTAGTCCTAATCTTAGGAATACTCCTATTGTGAAGTGCAAAGTCTTAGAAAAAGACTTAGAGAGATTTTTAAGGATTTTAACAAATTTAACTTAATAGCTGATTTTACTCACTTAAATATTTCTAATATAGTTCTAATACTAGTTTTAGTGATTTAAAGGACAATTTAGGGGTTAAGGATGCTTAACTTAATTTTTGGGCAAAATAATCATTTTGCCCCTACTTAAGGGTCCAAAAATCTACTTTTTGAATTTGGGTTCAAATTTGGGATTTCTTACTTCCAAATGATTTCTTACTATCTAACATGAAGATAGACAATAAGTACGCTCAATTTGGACAAGAGACGGATCCTATAGGTACAAACTAAGATTTTGACCTAAGGGGCAATTTAGTAATTTACATCTATTGGGCCCTAAATTTTTGTGCAATTTATTATTGGTTACTATTCAAGGATTTTATAAAGTCTAAGAACACTGCATTCTGAGGTTAAATAACTAAGTTATGGCTAATTCAATTTCTAAAGATAATTCGACAATTTTGGTCGGTCAACGGGTGATAAAAACCGAACTTTTCCGTTTGAAGTCCAATTTTAGCAAACTCACTTTCTATAGCTTTCCTATAATATACTGAGCGTGTTGATAGGGAGTAAACCCAATTTGGACTTCAAATTGTCAAGTTATGGTCTAACTAAGGTTAGGGGTATTTTGGTCATTCTCTATTTTTTTAGGCTTCAGATCCTAAATATTATATCAGTTTATTGATGATATTGAAATTATAAGCTATATTAACACCTTGAATTTTTAAATTTGGAGTTGAATTGACCAAGTTATGGTCATTTAAAGTCTATGGGCATTTTAATCATTTTTCCTAAAGTTAACTGTTGGGTCAATGGATTGACAATTCATTCTGTTGTCCAAATGGAAAAACTAATACTACCACAGTGATGGGGCTATTCTTTTGAGTATTTTAAGATCCATATTACCTATGTTTGGGCAACTATATTAAAAGTTGTGATAGTTTAATTAGGTCCTATAATGTTACTACGTTATATTATCTCGAAACTAATTTTTACACTACGCCATTTGATCCCTTTTATTTTTCTGAGTAAAATGAGACATATATTGACTATGTTTAGGTCATCCTACAAAAAATTATTAAATCTTTAAGAATTTTGAATTAAATAATTTAAATTAAATGAATTTCACTATTCGTTTATTCAAATTGTATCATTTTACTATTCTTAAATAAAATAATTTTTCTATTGTTAATAATTCAATTAAATATTAAATTAATTTATTAAACTAATAATGTTAATTAATTAAATTATCTGATGTTAATTATTTAATTTAACATAATGTTTATTAATTAGTTAAATAAATATTCTATTGAATATTTAATTATTGTATTTAAATTAACAAAATAATTATAATTAATACTAACTAAACTCTAATTAATATTAACTAATTATTAGCCAAAAGTTCCTATTTTGTATATAATATATATATATATATATATGTTTGTATATAATTATAATGTATATTATATATATTTATTTAACATTATTTTTCTATTTGAATATAATTTTTTTATATTATATTTTTAGTGTTTGAATTAGTGTGTTAATTATCTTAACTAAAGATTTTAATTAACTAATATTTAATGTTAATTATTTTATTAATTATTATTAGTACTAATTAATAACATTCTATTATGTATTATTAATTGACTAAATTAATTAATACTTACTAATTATCAGTAGACATATAAGTATATTAATAAATAAATATATATATATATATATATATATATTAAGTGTTTTAACAATTAGTTTATTAGCTAATTAATATTAAGATTCAACTAAATTAATTGATTAGTTAATTTTTAACTTGTTGTTTAATTATTTAAGTTAATTAGTTTAATACTAAACTAACTAATTTGATATATATATATATATATATATATATATATATATATATATATATATATATATATGCAAAGCTAATTACAACATAGCCTAAAGTTTTTGTCTAATAATTTAGTTTTAAAAAAATTAATATGCCTCAGTATTTTCATTTATTTACATAGTTTATATATATACATGTCATTATTATTTTTGCAGTATCTTCAAAGCGGCGGGACCCATCAGGCGCCACGTGGCGACCTCCGAATGGCGGCAGGGAGACAGGCGGGGCCCGCTGAGATGTGTGGTGATGCGCGGTTCGTCGCGGGACTGCGGGTGGGACCCCCTCCCGACGAAACCGATGCCAGCGGGGTCCACACCTCTCGGACTCCGCGGTAGTGGGGCTCACTGGCAAATCGGATGCGGACACGTGGCGAAAAGCTTCCGGGTCACGCGGGACTGGCTGACCTGGCCCGGTCCACGACGTTTCATCTCCCTCTCGAGTTCTCGAGACGCCCTAACTAGGGTTCGCCGGCAGGACCTAACCGGCGAAGATGGGGGTCGGGCCGCAAGCCTACAAGTAGGCACGGATGAGACGTACCCAAAGACCGTTGAATCGGCCATCGAGGTGGCCTGATTTAACCGCTATAATGAACCCTAGTAATGGCCCTAAGGTTCGGCTGGGTGCGATCAAGGGTCGGCTTACACGTGTGTTCGATTGATCTTAATCGATTGACGATCAATTGCATGCAATTAAGTAATTAATAATAATCTAAAGGAATGCTCAGGGATGGAGGGGTACCTGCTAGCGAATGGATCGAGGCTCGGGTTGACGGGGACGAGGGCTTCGACGCTCGGACCGGGTCACTTCGTTCAAAACACCAGTCCCGAGCGCACGGGAGGGTCCTTATGGACCCTTGGGCGGAGTCGGCGAGGTCCTGGGGCGTCGGCAGCGGCAGGTTCGGGGGTACAAGCCACGGTTGAGCCGTGTGTCACCTGACGGCTCGCGGACGATCCCAGCGAGGGAGACGGGTCGAGAGCCGTCTGATCTTCGGTCAAACAGCTTAGATCGGCCGTCTGATCAGACGGTCGACCTAATGGCGCGATCACTTAACAGCTGATAACGTCAGCCCTATTAACGGCGGGTGATTAAAATATATATATATATAATTTCGATTAAATTATTATTTTAAATTTCCAATTAAATTTAATTAATTCTAAACAATTAATTGATCCCCAAAAAATTCTCAAATGCCTACCCCTAGCTAATTGAGGGGTGAGGAACACAACGGCGATGTCGTATTTTTGATCCGACGAGTATTTTGATTTCCCAATTTTTGGGGTATTTAAATATTATTAAAATATTCGTCAAAATTTTGACGACTTCTAATTGATACGAAAACATCACCCCTAATTAATTTGGGGGTGATGAGCATAATGGTAAAGTCCATTTTTCGATCTAAGGCTAAATAGGTCAAAGTTTAGGGTTTCTAGGTATTCCAGAAATTAGGGTTCGATCTATCTGACTCCTAATTTGGACTAGGTCTTAGAAGTTGGCTCTTGATGACTTAATTAGCACTTATGATCAATATTAAGACTAAGAGTAGTCATAATTAACTATGGTAACAATTTGGGCTGTTACATATTCTCTTCTTTTCTCTCTCATCTTTCTCTCTCTCTTTCATTCTTTTTCCAGAAAATAACGAAACTTAACATAAATGTGTATCTT
>JACERR010000435.1:22500-26145 GCA_016760335.1 Gastrodia elata | reverse complement strand
GGTGTGTGTGATTGTGATGTGTGTATTGTATGGGTGTGTGTGTGTGGATATGTGTCCGAGTGTGTGTGTGTGTGGGTGTGTGTGGAATTAATTTTATATACATTGTGAGTATGTATACCCAACATTCAAATAAATATAAATATATAATTGTGTGAGTCTTTGTGTGTGTGTTTGTGCATGTATATGAATATATAACACATGCGTGTGTGTGTGTGTGTGTGTGTGTGTGTGTCTATATATTTATATACAGTTATGAGTATGTATTAACAATACACTGTATATATTTATGTATAAACTCACCTCTATGCATGTATGTGTGTGTGTGGTTTATATTATCATATACAATTATGAGTATGTATACCCAACACACACACACACAGACACAGACATACACTCATATATACTTATTTCTATGTGTATGTGTGATGGGTATACATACTCTATGAAACATACATATGTGTCTATATATATATATACGGTTGGGTGTCTGTGTATATACATGCATATGTATATAAATATATAAACACGCACACCACACATAGAGACACTCACATACACATACATAGAGATAAGTATATTCATACCCGACACAGACACACACATACACACACACTCGTATATACTAATCTCCATACATACACAAATATAGATAAATAAATAAATATATATATATATACACACGCACACACACAAACACAGGCACATAGAGATTAGTATATATGTGTGATTGTGATAACACATACATGTGTGTGTCTATATATTTATATATGAACAAACACATACATAAACACATATAGAGATAAGTATAAGTATATATGAGTGCGTGTGTCTGTATATATATATATATACTTGTATATAACACATACGTGTGTTTTTATATATTTTTAGGTATACATACTCACAACCTTATATATATATAGACACACACACAGAGATAATTATAAGTATATATATATATATATATGTATAGTATGTGAGAGAGGCGCACACATAGAGATTAGTATATATGAGTGTGTGTGTGTGTGTGTTGGGTACACATATATATGTGTGTGTATTGATATATATATATTTATATATATATATATATATATATATACACATAAATATATAGTCACACACGTAGATATATATATTTATACATGTACATACTCATATATAAAGACTCACACATACACACATAGAGATTAATATAAATGAGTGTGTGTGTGTGTGTGTGAGGTATACATACTCACAATGGTATATAAATATGTAGACATATGTGTGTGTGTGTTGTGTGAGTATCTATATGTGTGTGTGTGTCTATATATTCATATACGGTTGTGTGTGTGATAACTGTATATATTTTTATACATACACACACACTCATATATGAATATTAGTCTATATATCCACCTATGTGAGTTTATATATTTATATACGGTTGTAGGTGTTTATATATAAATATATATATATATATATATATATATATATATATATATGTGCGTGCATGGATATATATATATATATACACATAAATATATAGACACACACGTAGATATATATATTTATACATGTACGTACTCATATAGACACACACAGATATATATATTTATACATGTACATACTCATATATATAGACACACACATATACACATAGAGATTAGTATATGTGTGTGTGTGTGTGTGTGAGGTATACATACTCACAATGGTATATAAATATGTGGATATATGTGTGTGTGTGTGTGTGTTGTGTGAGTATGTGTATGTGTGTGTGTCTATATATTTATATACAGTTGTGTGTATGATAACTATATATCTTTTTATACATACAAACACACACAAACACACTCATATATGAGTATTAGTATATGTATCCACCTGTATGAGCTTATATATTTATATACGGTTGTCGGGGTTTATATATAAATATATATATGTGTGTGTGTATGTGTGTATTTATAAGCATACTCACAACTGTATATATATATAAACACACACACACACACATACACATATGTGTATATACATGTATATATATATATACGATTGTGAGTATTTATATATAAACACACACACCTTTGTGATATATAAATATATAGACACATACACACACACCCACAAACCCATACACCTAGAGATTAGTGTATATAAAGAGACACACATTGGGTATACATACTCACAATTCTATATAAATATATAAATACACACACACACATACACACATGGAGATTAGTATATATAAATGTGTGCATGATGGTTATACATACTCAGAATCATTTATAAATATATAGACACACACATATGTGTTACACTCATATATACTAATCTTTATGTGTGTGTATATATATAATAAGATATATACATACTCATAATCATATATACATAATGAATAAGATAATACACACACAGATATTTTGCACATAAACATTAGTATATATGAGTGTGTGTGTGTGTATGTGTTGAGTATTTATGTATGTATGTGTGTTTATGTGTCTGTGTGGGTATTTCTGTGTGTGTGTCTATGTGTGTTGGGTATATATACTCACAACCATATATAAATATATAGACACACATGCATATATATACCCAACACATATACTAATCTTTATGTGTTTCTGTGTGTGTGTCTTTATGATTGTGAGTATGTATACCCAATACACACGCACACATTCATATATACTAATCTCTATGTATGTGTGTTTATGTGTGTGTGTGTATAAATGAGTGTGTGTATGTTTGTGTGAGAGTTTGTGTCTATATATATAAGAATATAAGTATATATATACAGGTTCTTACACACACACACATTAATATACACACACACTCATATATATATTTATATATGTATATATGAGTATGCGTGTGTGTGTGTTGGGTATAAATACTCATGTATACATACACAAATACACACTCATATATACTACACGTATGCATTATCACACACCCACACACGCACTTATACATACTCACATAGAGATATAAATAAATAGACACACACAGGTATGTGTCATATATTCATAAAGTTTAGTATATATTTATCTGTGTGTGTGTGTGTATACTCAATACACACACATACACACACTCATATATATTAATATATTTATCTCTATCTATATATTTATATATGGCTATGTATATATACCTAACACGGACACACACATATACATACTCATATATACTAATCTCTATGTGTGTGTGTTTATGTGTGTGCTGTATGTGCGTGTGTATTGGGTATGTGTGTTAGAGATATGTATACCCAGCCATGTATATGTGTTTGTGTGTGTGTGTGTGTCATTATCTCGCACTCATAGATATATATATATAAATACTTATACTTATCTCTATAAGTAAATATATACAATTGTGAGTATGTATACACCCACACACACACTCTATTATGTATTGGGTATACATACTCACAACTATATTCAATTATATAAACACACTCATATATATATATATATATATAGACACACACACACATGAAAATTAGTATATATGTGTTTGGGTATACATACAACAATATATAAATATATATGTTAGGCATGTGTATACTCAACACACACACACACAGAGATTAGTATATATAGTTTAGTATATATGTTTGTGTGAGTATATATACCCAACACACACACACACACACACACTCATATATGTCAATCTATA
>JACERR010000435.1:17500-20000 GCA_016760335.1 Gastrodia elata | reverse complement strand
ACATATATATATATATATAACACATAAATATGCATACTCATATACACATTGTGTGTGTGTGTGTCACACACACTCATATATTCTTATCTCCATATGTGTTATATAAATAACACACACACATGGAGATAAGTATACACTCAAAAAACATACACGCACACACTCATATATACTAATCTCTATGTGTGCATGTTTATGTGTGTCTGTGTGTTATTTATATACGGTTGTGAGTATATATGCCTAATACACACACACATATGGACACAAACACACGCATGTGTTGTGTGTCTCTATATATAGACAAAATATACAAACTCATATATACTCTTTTATATATATATACTCTCTTATATATGTGTGTTTGTGAGTATGTATATAAACATTTTTATACTCATATGTTTTTAAGCAATTTTATGTGTGTGTGTGTATGCTTGGTTGGGTATATATAAAGATAAGTATATCTAATACACACACATGCATATATATATATATATATACAATTTGTGTATGTGTGTGTGTCTATATATATTTTCATATATATCTCTATGTGTTTGTGTGTGTTGTGCATACATACTAATATAAATATATAGAAAGACACATACACAGACACACACACACACACACACTCATATATACTAATCCGTATATAAATATATAGACACATACACGTATGTGTTATCAAACACACACACATACATATAAGTATATATAAGTGTGCGTGTGTTGTTAGGCACACTCATACACACACACACACACACACATATGTAAATATACATATATGAGTGTGTGTGCGTTGTGTGAGTGTCTATATATTAGACACACAAACACACATACTAAACTTTATAAATGAGTGTGTGTGTGTGTGTGCATTGGGTATACACACACAAATATACATGTATGTTTTGTCACACAAACATTTTATATATAGATAATATATAACACATACATGTGTGTGTCCATATATTTACATATAGTTGTGAGTATGCATACCCAACACACAGACAGACACACTCATATATACTAATCACTATGTGTGTGTGTTTGTGTGTGTATGTGTGTGTGTATGTGTGCCTATATATATGATTGTGAGTTATAAATACATATCTATAGACAAATAGGTATACATACACATAGTATAAATACACACACACACATACACATATAGATTAGTATATGTGTGTGTATGTGTTACCTATACATACTCATATATAGACATACATGTGTGTGTGTCTATATACATATACTCACAGCTGTATAAGCGGTTGTGAGTATATATACCCAACTCACGCATAGACGTATGTGTTATCACACATGAAGATAAGTATATATGAGTGTGTGCACTTGTTTGCATGTATGTAGAGAGGAACACACACACACACTCATATATACTAATCTCTATATGTGTGTGTGGGTGTGTGTGTGTGTCTCTATATACATGCATATTTTAATTCTCTATGTATATGTGTGTATCTATGTATTATATAATTTATATACACTCTATGTGTGTGTGTCTATATATATACCAAATGTGTTATCACACACTCATATATATACTCACACACACTCAAACATACTCACAACTAACACATATTATATGAGTGCGTGTGTATGTGTGTATGTGTATCCATATATATCTATGTGTGTGTATCTATATTTTTATATACGATTGTAAATATATAAACCCAACACGCACACACACACATAGAGTATATATACCCAACAGACATATAAACATACACACACAAATACATGATAACACTTATATGTGCATAACACATAATATACATGAAATAAGTATATATATACATACATATATATATATATATATATATATATATATATATATATATATATATATATATGAGTGTGTGTATTGGGTATATATGGTTGTGAGTATGTATACTAATATCCATGTATATTATGTGTTAAATACATGTATGTGTTATCACACACTATCTATATATTAATATATGAGATTTATATGTATGTAGATACACACACACACACAAATACACACATATAGAATTAATATATATGAGTGTGTGTGTGTGTGCCTATATATATATCTGTATGCATGTGTATTTCTATATACATATATATACCTAACACACACACACACACTCAATATATATATATATATATATATGATTGTGATTATAAATATATAGACACATACACACATAGAGATTAGTATATATGAGGGCGTATGTATGTTTATATACATACTCACAATTATATATACTAATCTCCATGTGTGTGTCTGTGTGTGTCTGTGTGTGCCGTGTGTGTGTGGTAAGTGTGTGTGCTGGGTATATACACATTGTGTCTGAATACATGTATGTAGAGACTCACACACAAACACACACACTCATGTATACTAATCTCTATGTGTGTGTGTTTATGTGTGTGTGTGTGTGTATATGTGTGTGACTCATATATACTTATCTTTATGTTTGTGTATTTGTGTGTGTGTGCGAGACAAGTGTATATTAGTATGTGTATG
>JACERR010000435.1:12500-15000 GCA_016760335.1 Gastrodia elata | reverse complement strand
GTATACCCAGCATAAATATATATGTACACACTCATATACATATACACACTCCTATATATTAATCTCTATGTTTATGAGTATGTATACCCAACACACACATAGGGATTAGACACACACATGTATGTCATATCACACACACATAGATATATATATATATATATATATATATATACCCAGCACACACACATACATACACACACACACACACATACACATTCTTGTATACTAATCTCTATAGTGTGTGAACACATACATGTGTGTTTATATATATATATATATATATATATATATGGTTGTGAGTTTGTATATAAATATACTCATAATCATATATATATATATATATAGACACACACACACGCATATGTGTTTGTTGTGAGTATGTATATTTATATTTTTATATACACATCCATATATATATATATATATATATATATATATATATTTGTGTGTGATGACATATATGTGTGTATCTATATATTTATATATAGTGTGTGTGTTATATACTGATCTCTATGTGTGTGAGTTTGTGTGTGTTGGATATACATACTCACAATTGTATACCTACACATACACACACACACACAAATACACACAATGAGATTAGTATATAACACAGACACACACACACACACACTATGTGTGTGTGTTTGTAAAGCACACACACATTATACCACTCACACACACACACACACAAACACATACACACACATAAATATAGACTTTTGTGTTATATACCCAACACATGGAGACTATATACACACAAACACACATACAGATAAGTATATATGAGTATGTGTCTACATATTTATGTACAGTTGTGTCTTTAGGTATAGATTTACATACTCACACACTCATATATACTAATCTCTATGTGTGTGTGCTTGTGTACATGTGTATCTACATATTTAAATATATATTGACACATACCCAACACATATAGGCACACACTCATATATACTTATCTCCATGTGTGTGTGTTTCTGTGTATGTGTTTATTTGTGTATTGGTATATATACTGACAACCATATATAACACATACGTATGTGTGTATGTATGTATTTCATATACACACTCATATATATATATATAGACACACATAACTATTATATACTTATCTTTATGTGTGTGTGTTTGTTTGTGTGTGTATGTATATAATTGTGAGTATGTATACCCAACGTAGACAAAGAGATTAGTATATAACACACACACACATAGAGATAAGTATATATCTCTATGTGTGTGTGTGCTAGGTATATACTCATACCCAACACACACACACACACTCATATATGGTTGTGAGTATTTATACTTAAACTTATCTCTATATGTGTGTGTGTATGTGTTATCAACATAAACACAAATTTATATAAGTACATATGTGTGTGTGTGTATGTATATATATAACTTGTACATTTGTGTGTCTAAATATTTATATACAGTTATGAGTATGTATATATTAACTATATATATATATATATATATATATATATATATATATATAAATACACACACAAATGTGTGTGTTTATGTGTGTGTATTTATGTGTGTGTGTGTTGGGTATGAGTATACATATATAGACATAAGTATATATAAGTGTATGAGATTAGTATATATATTTATGTGTGTGTGTGAGTGTGTGTGTGTGTGAGTGTGTGTCTGTATGTATATGTCTGTGTGTGTCTCTATATATATACACATATGGAGATAACTATATATGAGTGTGTGTGTGTGTGTGTGTGTGTTTATATATATATATATAGGGTTGTGAGTATGTATATATATATGGTTATGAGTATGTATACCCAACACACTCATACACACACACACTAATATAATTTTTTCTGTATATATGTATATATATATATATGCACACACACATACACACACACACACATACACACAAACACATATGGGTATATATATATATATTTGAGTATGTATACCCAATATGTGTGTGTGTATCTATATATTTATAAACGCTTATGAGTATGTATACCCAACACACACACACACACTCATATATTTTTATCGCCATGTGTGTATATATATATAGGCACACACTGACACACACACACACACACACACATACACAAACACACACACATAGAAATTAGACACACACATATATCATATCTCACACACACAGATTTATATATATATATACTCAACATACACACACACACACACACTCATTATGTGTGTGTGTGTGTACTTATGTGTGTGTGTGTGAGTGTGTGTGACTGTGTTTTGTGTATACCCATCACACACACACACATATATATAAACATATAGACACACACACTCATATATACTAATAGGTATACATACTCTATATGCGTGTATACATAAATATGTGTGTGTCTGTATGTGTGTGAGTCTTTGTGTGTGTGTGTGTGTATGTGTGTGAGTCTTTGTGTGTGTTTGTGTGAGTGTGTGTGAGTGTGTGTGTGTGTTGTGTATATGCCCATCATAAACACACAAACATATATAAATATATAGA
>JACERR010000435.1:5000-7500 GCA_016760335.1 Gastrodia elata | reverse complement strand
ATATATATATATATATATATATATATATATATATTGTGTGTGTGTGTGTGTGTGTGTATCTGCTGGGTTGTGAGTATATATATATATATATGAGTGTGTGTGTGTGTATGTTGGGTATACATATTGATATATACTTATCTCTATATGTACATACTATTGTGTGTGTGTCTATATACCAATACCCAACATACACATACAAACACACACACACAGATTAGTATATATGAGTTTGTGTGTGTGTTTGTTGGGTATTGATATATAGGCACACACAAATACACACACACACACATAGACACATTCATATATACTAATCTTTATGTGTGTGTGCCTCTCTCACTCTCCCTCTATATATATATATATATAGATATACTTATACTTATCTCTATGTGGGTATGCGTGGTACTATATATATATATATATATATGTATATATATATAAGGTCATAAGTATGTATACTCAAAAATTGTAAACACATACACATATGTGTTATATACATATATACATATATATATAGATATATACAGACACAAGCACTCATATATACTTATACTTATCTCTATGTGTGTGTGTGTGTGTGTGTGTGTCTACCGAAATGTATACCGACAAACTCATATATACTAATTTCTATGTGTGTGTATATAAATATATGGATACACTCATGCATACATACATACACACATAGAGATTAGTATATATGAGTGTGTGTGTGTGTGTCTATATAAATATATACAGCACACAGACACACAAACTCATATATACTTATCTCCATGTGTGTCTATACACTATTGTGAATATGTATACCCAACACGCACACACACACATAGACATTAATATATATGAGTGTGTGTGTTGTACGCATGTCTGTAAAGACACACACACACACACACATGAAGATAAGTATATATGTCTGTAAGTGATAACACATATGTGTATGTGTGTGTGTGTGACACACACATATATGAGTGTCTGTGTGTGTTATACACATACACAAACACATAACACATGTATATAACATATGAGTGTATGTACAAATACACACAACTTATGTGTGTGTGTATATATGAGTATATATAGACACACATGTATGTGTTATTTACAAACAGTGTCTACGTGTGTCTCTATGTGTATGTTGGGTATACATACTCACAATCGTATATATATATATCTATGTGTGTGATATATATACTCACATATACACACACATAATATATATAGATGCACACATATTATCACACACTCATGTATACTAATCTCTAGGTGTGTGTGTATGTGTGTTTGGGTGTACCTCATACACGGACACATAGATATATAAATACAAACATACACATATATATATATGTATACTAATATGAATATATAACATACTCATAACAGTATATATTTTAATTAGTGTATATATATATACACACATAGACACACACACACTCATATATAAAAATCTCTATTTTTGTGTGTGTACAGACATAGAGACACACATGCACATGGAGATAAATATATATGAGTGTGTGTGTGTCTGTGTGAGATCGTATAAGTGTTTGTGTACCACACACACACACATGGAGAAAAGTATATATGAGTGTCTGTGTATATCTATTGACACACACACACACATAGAGATAGACACCCACATGTATGTATATATACACACACACTCAACACATAGAGATTAGTACATATGCTTGAGCATATATACCTAACACAAACACACATACACTCATATATACTAATATCCAACACACACACACACACATATGAGTGTGTGTGTGTGTGTTACACACAAACACACACTTAGAGATAAGTATATATGAGTATGTGTGTGTGTGTGTATGTGTCTATATATATATAGTTGTGAGTATTTATATATATATACACACACATAGAGATTAGTTTATATAGAGATTAATATATATGAGTGTGTCACACCCACATAGAGATAAGAATATATGAGTGTGTGTGTGTGTGTTGTATGTTTGTGTGTGTGTTTGTGTGTGTATGTGTGCGTCTGTATGTGTGTTATGTGTGTGTATGTGTGTCTGTTTGTGTTAGGTATACATACTCTCATATATACGGTATGTGTGTGTATTTATGTGTGTATGTATGTGTGTGTCTTTACATACATGCATACATACACACACTCTCATGTGGGCGTGTGTTGGGTATACACACACACACACACACACATATATATATATATATATATATCTGAAGTTGCGTGATAACACATATGTGTGTGTGTGTGTATGTGAGTGGTTGGTATACATACTCACACACACACACACACACACACTGACATATATATGAGTATGTGTGTGTGAGTGTATACCCAACACACACAAACACACACATACACACACACACAAACTCATATATACTAATGTCTACACCCAACACATATAATATAAAGAGTATATATAAATAATCTAAATGAGTATGTATAAGTACCACACACATATGTGTTATAACAGACACACAAGTGTAAATTGGTATATAAATATATAGA
>JACERR010000434.1:20000-22500 GCA_016760335.1 Gastrodia elata | reverse complement strand
TGAGTATATGTATTTGTGTGTATGTGTTGGGTATACATACTCACATTAGTGTTAATAAACACACACATACACTCATATATGTGTATATAAATATATAGTATGTATACCCAACACACATACACACACATACATACACTCATATATGTGTACACAAATATATAGTATGTATACCCAATACACACACACACACACATACACATTCATATATACTAATCTCTATATGTGTATACATACTCACACATAGAGATTAGCTTATATACATAACAGACATACACACATACGAACATATGTATACTTATACTTTTATATATGAGTATGTATGTGTGTGGTTATGTGAGTGTGTGTCTATATATTTATATACGATTATGAGTATGTATACCTAACACACACACTCGTATATATTATCACACTACACACAACTACCCAATACACACACACATATATATATGTGTTATCACACACACATATATATATATATATATACCATGCACACATACACAAACATGAACTCATATATACTTATCTCAATGTGTGTGACTCATTTATTGTGCACATACACACAAGACACATTATTGTATGTATGTGTGTCTTTATATTTATATAAGCTATGTATACCCACTGTGTCACACACACACATGAGTGTGTGCTGTGTAACACATACATGTGTATACCCAACACACACACACACGCACACAAACACACATATAATACACACGCTCACAACCATACACACATAACTGTATATATATAAATATATATATAGACACACTGACACACATACATATATATGAGTGTGTGTATATGTGGTTGTGCACACACGCACAAGATATATAAATATGTGAGTGTTTGTGTAACTATGTCTCACAATCATATATAACACACACTCATATATACTAATCTCTATATATGTGTGTGTTTGTGCATGTGTGTGAATCTATATATACCCAACACACACACACACATAGAGATTATCATATATGAGTGTGTGTTATATATGGATGTGATACATAGAGGTAAGTATATATGTGTGTGTGTGTGTGTGTTTGTGTGTGTGTGTATGCTGCATGTATGTAGAGACACACACACACACAAACATGTGCACATACTCATATATACTTTTGTATGTGTGTGTCTCACATGTGTGTCCACACATGTATGTATGTGATAACACATATGTGGAGATAAGTATATATCAGTGTGCATATAGAGATTAGTATATATGTGTGTGTCTATACTCTATATAAGTATATATATATGTATATGTGTGTGTGTTGTGTCCTTATGCATATATGTAGAGACACACACATACACAAACACACGCACATACACATACTCATATATACTTATGTGTGTGTATGTGTGTTACATATGTGTGTGTGTGATGACATATAAGTGGAGATAAGTATATATGAGTGTGTCTATAATATATATAACTATATATATATATATATATCCGTGTGTGTGTATCCCTTTCTCTATATATATTTATATATGAGTGTTTGTGTGTCTGTCTATGTGGGTATATGTGTGTGTGTGTGTGACACCTACACACACATACACACACATACAAATATATAGACATAGAGATTAATATATATTATGTATGTGTGTGCTATATGTATTTATGCCCATATGTTTATGTATACATTAAAATATATATTTGTATGAGTGTGTGTGTGTGTATACTAATCTCTATATGTGTGTTATATAAGAGTGTGTGTGTGTGTGTGTGAACTCACAACTGTAGAACACACATACACACAAACAACTACACACACACACATGCACACTCATATATAACACACACACACACAAAGATTAGTATATATGAGTTTGTGTGTGTGTGTTTAGTATATATGAGTGTGTGTGTGTGGTTGTCAGTTTATATACTTATACTTATCTCTATGAGAGTATGTGTGTGTGCGTGTGTCACACAACTGTACACACACACACACAACACACACATATTTATATATATACGGTTCTGAGTATATATACCCAACACACACACATACACACACTCATATATAATAATCGCCATGTGATTGTGTGTACATACAGATATATATATATATATATATATATATATATATGTATATAATACATACATGTGTGTGTTTATATATGTGTGTGTGTGTGTATGTTTGTATGTGTGTGTGTTGGGTATACATACTCACAACACACAAACACACACATATAAGAATAGGTATATATGAGTGTGTGTCTGTGTGTGTTATGAGTATGTATACCCAATACACACACACACATACGATTGTGAGTATGTACACCTAACACACACATACACATGGGTTATGAGTTCATATGTGTGCTCTCACACACGCACACAGATATATAATATATATATATATATATATATATATATATACATATATATACTTACACACAAACACATGTGACTACTATATATATATATATATTTATATAAACATATATATTTATATAAACATATATGTTTATATGTGTGTGTGAGTATTTGGTA
>JACERR010000434.1:2500-15000 GCA_016760335.1 Gastrodia elata | reverse complement strand
TATGTGTGTGTGTGTGTCTATGTGTATTGAGTATATATACTCACAACATGAAATAAATATATATACACAAACACGTATGTGTTATATATATACTAATATCTATCTATGTGTCACTCATGTATACACACACACTCACCATATATAAATATATAGACACACACGTATGTGCTATATATATATATATATATATATATATATATATATATATATATATATACATATAAATGGACACACACACACATGTGAGTATGTAGAGACACATACACAACATACACATACAAACACCCTCATATATACTAATCTCTATGTGCATGTATTTTGTGTGTATGTGTGTATGTGTTATACCAGCACACACACACACACTCATATATATTTATCTCTATTTGTGTGTATGTGTGTGTTAGGTATACATTCTCATAACCGTATATAAATATATAAATGCACACACACAAATACTCATATATAATAATCTCTATGTGTGTGTAAACACATACACATAGAGATTAATATATATGAGTATATGTGTGTGTGTGTGTGTGTGGAGTGTGTATGTGTGTATGTGTGTTGGGTATACATACTCACAATCATATATATATATAAGAATACTATATAAGAGTTTAGTATGGATATATATTGTGTTTATACATATATACAGTTGTATATCTACCCAACACACACAAACACATACATATGTGTTATATTGTGTATATATATTTATATATATACATATATGGTTGTGAGTATATATATATATTTATATATACACACATGCATATATATATATATATACTAATCTCTATGTGGGTATACATACTCACAGATGTGTTATATATATTTCTGTATGTGTGTGTACAGCCACATAATTATTATCTATATATAAGCATAGTATATATGAGTGTGTGTCTATATATATACAGATATTGGTATACACACACACACACACACACACACACAACATGGAGATAAGTATATGTGTGTGTGTGTGTGTCTATGTGTGCATATATATATGTATATATATATATATATATATATATATACATACATGTATATAGACATATATATATAGACACACACATACGCACACACACACTCATATATACTCACACCGATAGTAGACACATACACATATGCACATAGATATATATACATATATGTGTGTGTGTATATATATTAGTGTATGTGTGTGTGTATTTATATATTTACACATATACATACGTGCCTATAAATATATATGAGTGTGTGTGTATATAATACATATGTAGTTGTGAGTATGTATACCCATATATATACAAAGTATATACATAATCTCATATATTTATATACATACTCATATGTATACCCATATAAATGTGTGTGTGAACAAATGTGTGTGTGTGTTGGGTATACATACTCTCACTCACCCACACACACACACCAATGCACACATATTTACAATGGTTGTGAGTATGTAACTAGTAGACACACAAACACACGTATACCCACACACACATACACACACGCACACACTCATATATACTAATATCTATATGTGTGTGGGTGTGTACACTCATACTATATGTATATATCTCTATGTAGTATCTGTGTCGGTATATACAGTTGTCAGTATGTATACTCAACACACACTCTCATATATACTAATCTCTATATGTGTGTCTATGTATTTATATGCGTACACATATAATGCGTGCATGTATATATCTATGTATATACCCAAATATAATAATCTCTATGTGTGCACACAGATATATATATACTAATATATACGATGAGTATCACACTCTTCATGTGTGTGTATTTGTATGTGTACGCACACTTATAGATACTAATCTCTATGTGTGTTTGTGTGTTTGTGTGTGTATATATATCTATATAAATATATACACACGCACACACACACACATAGATATATATATATATATATATATATATACATATATATATATATATATATATATATATATATATATATAGTGTGTGTGTGTATGTCTGTATGATGTGTGTGTGTGTGTATTTATATATCTACACATATATATACGTGCTTATAAATATATATGAGTGAGTGTGTATATAATATATCTGCAGTTGTGAGTATGTATACCCATATATATACAAAGTATATACATAATCTCATTTAATTATATAAATACTCATATGTATACCCATATAAATGTGTGTGTAAGCAAATGTGTGTGTGTTGGGTATACATACTCTCACCCACACACACACACCAATGCACACATATTTATAATGGTTGTGAGTATGTATACCAATAGACACACAAACAAACATATACCCACACACACACACACATAGAGATTAGTATATATGAGTGTGTATATATATATGTGTGTGTGTATTGAGTATATATACTCATGTATTTATATGGTTGTGTGTATGTATACCTAACACCCACACACACACACCCGTACTCATATGTACTAATATCTTTGTGTGTCTGTTTGTGTGTGTGTGTGTTGTTTGTGTGTGTATATATACATATTTTGTAGTTGTGTGCGTGTGTGTATGTATATATAAATATGTGGTTGTGAGTATGTATATATATATATATATATATATATATTTACACACACATAAATATTATATGTGTGTAAATATATATGTGTGTGCTGGGTATACATACACTCACACACACATAAATATACTAATCTATATATATATATATATATATATATATATATATATATATATATATATATATATTTACACACACACACATAATTATGTATATAGTCACACACATACACATGTATGTGTTATATACATATATTAGTATATATAATACACACATAGAGACACACACACACACACATACTCATATATACTTGTGCTTATCTCTATGTGTGTGTGTGTGTCTACATATTTATATATGATTATAAGTATTTATACCCAACACACACACACACATATAGAGATAAGTATAAGTATAAATTAAATATATATACATACTCACAACCCTATATATATATATATATATATAGACACAAACACACTCATATATGTGTGTATTGTGTCACATAGAGATAAGTATATATGAGTGTGTGTATCTACATGTGTATGCCTATATACATATACTAATCTCTATATATGTGTATATATATTTATATACGATTGTGACTATGTATATATATGCGCACACACACATACACACACTCATATATGTGTGTTGGGTATACATACTTGCACATACATATAAACTTATCTCCATGTGTGTGCCACACTCACACACACACATAAATATACTAATCTATGTGTGTGTATTTATATATGTGTGTGTGTGTGTGTGATTGTCTATATGTGTTTGTATACCCAACATACACACACACACACACACCCACACACACACACACACACAAACACACACACACACACACACATATATATATATATATATATATAGACACACATACACACACACTCATATATACTCACACCGACAGTAGACACATACACATATGCACATAGATATATATACATATATGTGTTTGTGTGTATATATATTAGTGCATGCGTGTGTGTGTATTTATATATTTACACATATACATACGTGCCTATAAATATATATGAGTGTGTGTGTATATAATACATATGTAGTTCTGAGTATGTATACCCATATATATACAAAGTGTATACATAATCTCATATATTTATATACATACTCATATGTATACCCATATAAATGTGTGTGTGAACAAATGTGTGTGTGTGTGTTGGGTATACATACTCTCACCCACACACACATACACACCAATGCACACATATTTATAACGATTGTGAGTATGTATACTAATAGACACACAAACACACGTATACCCACACACACACACACACACACACACTCATATATATTAATCTCTATATGTGTGTGGGTGTGTACACTCATACTATATGTACATATCTCTATGTAGTATTTGTGTTTGTATGCATGTATGTAGTATATATGAGTGTGTCTACATATTAACTTATGGTTGTGAGTATATATACTCAACATACACACTCATATATACTAATCTCTATGTGTATTTTTATATATTTATGTGGGTATACATATAATGAGTGCATGTATATATCTGTATATATACTCAAATATACTAATCTCTATGTGTGCACACAGATATATATATACTATACACACATATATGATGAGTATCACACTCTTCATGTGTGTGTTTGTATGTATACACACACTTATATATACTAATCTCTATGTGTGTTTGTGTGTTTGTGTGTTTGTGTATTTGTGTGTGTATATATATATCTATATAAATATATATACATGCACACACACACACACATACACTCCATGTGTGTGTGTGTTATTTGCAATAACACAGACACACACACACACACACACACACACACACACACACACACATATATATATATATATATATATATATATAGTGTGTGTGTGTGTGTGTGTGATGTGTGTGTGTGGTATACCCAGCACACACACACTCTTATATACACAAACACACTCACAAACGCACTCCAAAAGTATATATGAGTGTGTGTGTCTTATTAATCTCTATGTATGTATATTTATGTGTGTGTGCGCACACATGTGTGTGTGGGTGTGTCAATACTAATCTCTGTGTCTATAGCTATATTTATCTCTATGTATGTACCCTCATATATATACTAATCTCTGTGTGTGTATGCAGTTTTATTTATATACAGACACACTTAAATATATAAACACACACTCATAATACCGAAACACACGTATGTGTTATCATACACACACAGTCGTGTGTGTGTGTGTGTTTCTGTGGGTATACATAATATATAAGCAACATAGGTTGTGAGAACCCATACATGTGTGGTATATATGCATACTTACAACTCATATATACAACAATATATATGAGTGTATATTTGATTGTGTGTGCTTGTGTTTGTGTTTGTGTGTGCACAAACATAGAAATAAGTATATATATCCAGATATATATATATATATATAAATATATATATACATATATATACAGTTGTGTGTGTGTATATGTATTTATCTATAAATTTATATATATACTGTGTGTGTATGTTATCACAATTGTATATATGAGTATGTGTGTTTGTGTGTGTTTGCCATATGCATAGACACATATGTGTGTGTGTGTGTGTGTACACACTCATATATATGTGTATTGTGTGTATGTGTATGACACAAGACACACAACACACACACACACACACACATAATTATTGGTATATATTTATATACGGTCCATACACACACACACACACATACCCACTCACATAGAGGTAAGTATATATGAGTGTGTGTGTGTGTGTGTGTATGTGTGTGTGTGTGTGTATTTTGGGTATACTTATACTTATCTCTATATATGTGTGTGTGTCTATAAATATATATATATATACACACAATCCAAGGTATCTAAAATTATACTTATCTCTATATGTTTATATATATACACACACCCACACACACACAAACACACAAACATACACATAGAAATAAGTATATATGGGTGCTAGAGATTAGTATATATGTATCTATATATATTTATATACAATTGTGAGTATCTATAAATATATATAGATACATAGATACTAATTTCTAATACTAATATATACTTATCTTTATGTGTGTGTTTATGTGTGTGTGTGTGTTGGGTATACATGAGTGTGTGTATCTGTATGCAAGTTTCCTTATGTGTGTGTGTGTGTGTTATGACTATACACACATGATACATACACATACATATGTGCGTGCATTTAGGCAAACACACTTATACTTATCTCTATGTGTGTGTATTTGTTACACACACTCATATATATTAATTTCTATGTGTATGTGTTTGTGTGTATGTGTGTTTGTCTAAATGAGTGTGTGTGTTTACGTGTGTGTGTGTGTATGATTGCTATACACACACGATACATACTCACACGTGTGTGTGCGTATAGGCAAACACACTTATACTTATCTCTATGTGTGTGTGTTTGTCACAAACACACACATATTTATATTCGATTACACACTCATATATACTAATTTTTATGTGTATGTGTGTTTGTCTATATGAGTGTGTGTGTTTATGTGTTAGGTATATGAGTCTGAGTATATATATATGGATCACACACACAAATACAAATATGCACACCTTGAGAGTAGTATATATGAGCATGTGTATGTGTGTGTGTGTGTGTGTGTGTCATAGACACACATAGACATAAACATAAGTATACATGTATATAACACACACATGTGTGTCACACACATACACACACACACACACGTAGAGATAAGTATATATTAGTGTATGTGTGAGGTATATACGTATACTTGTCTATTTATTTATGTGTGCCTATACCCCACACACACACACATATATACACTAATCTATATGTGTGTGTGTGTGTATTATATATATATATATATATATATATATATATATATATATATATATATGTGTGTGTGTGTGTGTGTGTGTGTGTGTGTGTGTATGTGTTTATATATGAGTGTGTGTATAAATACCCAAGTATGTACCCAACACACACACACACATGTGAGTGTGTATGTGAGTGTGGGTTCTGCCATGTGTGCGAGTATGTATACCTAACACACACACACACATGTGAGTGTGTATGTGAGTGTGGGTTGTGCCATGTGTGTGAGTATGTATACCTAACACACACACACATGTGTGTATACATGTATATAATATGTGTGTGTCTCTACATATATATCTGTGTGTGTGTGATAAAACATACGTGAGTATGAGTATGTACACCCAACACACACACACACATGTGTATACATGTATATAACCTGTGTGCATGTTAATATATAGACATAGGCATATATACATACATACACACACCACAGACACATACATGCACACATAGAGAAAAGTATATATGAGTGTGTGTGTGTGTTGGGTATACAAACTCACAATCATATACACACACAAACACACATACACACATACTCATGTGTTGGGTATACATACTCACAACCATATATATATATAAATATATATGACTGTGTGAGATTAGAATATATAGACATATATGTGTGTACAAACACAGATACATAGAGATTAATGAATATGAGTGTGTGTATACGTGTGTGTTAGGTATATCGTATATGTGAGTATGTATACCCAAGACACAAACACACACACACTAATATATACTAATCTCCATGCGTGTGTGTGAATATATATTTATATGATCACAAAATATATATACACACACCTACACACACACACACACACACACACATATATTTACATATATATATATATATATATATATATATATATTATATATATTAATCTGGCACATACATGGAGATATGGATGTGTATACATACTCATAACATGTATATATGAGTGTATATATATATATATATATATATTTGTGTTTTTATATTTGTGTGTGTGCGTGTGTGTGTATGGTGTTGCATATATAGTTATGAGTATGTATGTACTAATCTCTATGTGTGTATACATGTAGAGATAAGTAAAAGTGTAATATATATATAGGTGTGTCTATATATATGTATATGGAACACACATAAAGATCTCTATGTGTGAGTGTATGTGTGTGTATATATATATATATATATATATATATATATATATATATATATCAGTATATATAGACACACATATGTGTTATCACACACACATAGATATATATACACACATATATGGAGATTAGTATACATGTGTGTGTTTGTGTATATCCAAGACACATATAGAGATAAGTTTATATGAGAGTGTGTTTGTGTATGTATGTGTATTTGTTTGTTATAGAAACACACACACATAGAAACACACACATCTCTACATACAAATATAGAGATAAGTATATATGAGTGTGTTAGTGTGTCCATATATTTAAATATGTGTGACACACACTAATACACAGACACACACATACCATATGTATAAATACTCAAACACATACATACACACACACACACATAGAGATAAATATATATGAGTGTGTGTGTGTGTATGTGTGTGCTAGGTATACACACAAATATATATGTACCCAATCATATATACTATGCGTGTATCTACGAGTGTAACACACGCACACACATTCATACACACACACAGTCATAATCTCAATATATGAGTGTGTATACCCAATATATAGAGATTATGTGTGTGTGACACTCAAACACACACTCATATATAGACACACACACACTCCATGTATACTTATATACTTATATGTGTGTGTGTGTGTGTTTGTATGAGCAACACACACACACACACGTACACTCATATATACTACACACACACACACACACACACACATATATATATATATATATATTTGTGTGTGTTTGATAACACATATATGTATGAAACACAATCTGTGTGTGTGTGTGTATTATATATATATATATATATATATATATATATATATATATATATATGTATGTATATATATGTTTATGTGTGTGTGTGTCACACACATACACACACATCAACACACACACATAGAGATAAATATATATTAGTATGTGTGTTTGTGTATATATATATATATGAGTGACATGTATGTATATATAACACACACACATACACACACTCTCATATATACTTATCTATGACTATACATACTCAGAATCGTTTATGTGAGTGTGTGTATGTGTGTGTATTGAAATACACACACACACACACACTTATACTTATTTCTATGTATGTGTATGTGTCTCTACATATACACACACACTCACATATATAGTTATCAGTTTGTATACTCATAGAAATAAGTTTTATATGAGTGTGTGTGTTTGAGTGTGTGTGTTATACTCTATGTAGATATATATATATAGATGAGTTTTTTTTTGTTATACATACTCACAATCATATATATATCTATGAGTATGTATACCCAACACACATACACACACACACATGGAGATAAGTATATATGTGTGTGTGTGTTGGGTATACATAGTCACAATCGTATATATACACTCATATATACATATGTATACCCAACGCACACATACACACATATATATTTATAGATGATTGTGAGTATATACATATGAGTGTGTGTGTGTGTATTATAAACTTGTTTGTGTGTAAGTATGCCTAACCAACACAGACACACACACAGATACACACAACCATATACATATTTAGACACAAGCATACAAATACACATACTCACATATATATAGACACATACTAATATATAGTCTTATACACACATACACATAGAGACATATATAATGAATGTGTGTGTGTGTATGTTGGGTATATATACTCATAACTGTAAATAAATATATAAACACACACACACATATATAAGTGTGTGTGTATGTGTATGTGTATGTCTGTGTTCTACGATTGTGAGTATGTATACCTATACACACAGACACACTCTCACACACACACTACTTATATATAGACATGAGTGTGTGTGTGTGTGTGTGTGTATTTGTGTTTGAGTGTGGGTGTAACACTCCTATATAAATATATACATTCTGCCAAACACACGCACACATACATATACACACACTCGGAGATTAGTAAATATTAGTGTGTGTGTGTGTGTGACAGATTAGTATATATATATAGACACACATACACACACACATACACACACACTTATATATATATATATATATATATATATATATATATATATATGTAAATATAAATATAAATTTGTGTGTGTGTGTGAGTGCGGTATATTTACACACACATACACACTCATATTTACTAATATATGTGTGTTGTGAGTATGTATACCCAAAACACACGAACACACACACATGCACACGCACTCATATATATTAATCTGTATGTGTCACACACATACAGACACACACACACACACACACACACATATATATATATATATACATGTATATAACACATATGTGTGTATCTCCATATATGTAGTATGTATACCAAACACACACACACATACACTCACATGACATAGCGATACATATATATATGTATACAAACACTCACACACACACACACACACACAAACACATAGTATGAGTATGTATAGCCATACTAAAACACATAGGCACACACACACAACCACATACATAACACACACACTCATATAGATAATCTGTATGTGCGTGTGTGCGTTACACTCTCAAATACACATGCGCACACACACACACACATAGGGATTATCTATATGAGTGTATATATATGAGTGTGTGTATGTGTATGAGTGTGTATGTGTGTGTGTGTATAGACACAAACACAAACACAAACATTGACACATAAATATTAGTATATATGAGCATGTGTGTTTCTATGATTGTCTCTACACAAACATAAACACACACACAAAAAGTGTTGGTTATACATACTCACAATCGTATATAAATATATAGACATACAGACACAAACACACACACACAAATACACACATAAAGATTAATATATATGAGTGTGTGCATGTGTGTGTTGGGTATACATACATATATAAAAATATGTATATATATATACACACACACACAAACATATATATAGGCACACACAGACACTGTGTGTGTGTGTGTGTGTTGGCTATACATACTCACGACACACACATACATAGAGATTAGTATGTATACCCAACACACACATGTGTGTGTGTGTGTGCACATACTCACACTCATATATGCATGTAAACTCATACATATCTATGTGTGAGTGTGAGTGACAACACATATGTGTATGTGAGTATGTATACCCAACACACACACATAGACATATATATACATGTGTGTACCCAACACACACACATAGACATATATATACATGTGTGTACCCAACACACAACAAACACATGAGTGTGTGTGTGTGTGTGTGTATTTGTATGCAGGTTGTGAACACTCACACACACACATATTGTATACATACATATATATATATATATATATATATATATATATATACATATATGTATGCACACATAGATCTATTTATGTGTGTGTCACACTCATATATACATGCTCATTAGTGTGTGTGTGTGTGTTATGACACACACACACACACTCACACACATAGAGATTAGTATACGGTACACAAACACACTCATACATACTTAATTTTATGTGTGTCATATATTGAGATAAATTTATATATAGTGATAAATTTCATTTGCATATATGCATGTATGTAGAGACACGCATGCGTATAGATTAGTATATATGAGTCATCACACATAGAGTATACTAATCTCTATATGTGTATATATATATGTGTTATATACTCATAACTATAAAATCTCTATGTGAGTATGTATACATAACACACACACACACATAAACACTCTTGTATACAAATCTCTATATGTGTATGTTTGTGTCTATTTTGTATGAGTGTGTGTGAGAATATATACTCACAGATGGTATATATGTATTTGTGTGCGTGTGTTTATGTGTGTGTGTTGAGTATACATAACACACTTAGAGATTAGTATATATGAGTATATGTATTTGTGTGTGTGTTGGGTATACATACTCACATGTGTGTTAATAAATACACACACATACACTCATATATGTGTACATAAATATATAATATGTATACCCAACACACATACACATACACACATACACTCATATATGTGTACACAAATATATAGTATATATACCCAACACACACGCACACACACACACACATACACATTCATATATACTAATCTCTATGTGTGTATACATACTCACACATAGAGATTAGTTTATATACACAACAGACATACACACACACACGAACATATGTATAGCTATACTTTTATATAGGAGTATGTATGTGTGTGGTTATGTGAGTGTGTGTCTATATATTTATATACAATTATGAGTATGTATATCCAACACACACACCCGTATATGTTATCACACTACACACAACTACCCAACCCACACACACATACATATGTGTTATCACACACACACACACACACACACACACACACACACACACACACACAGATATATATATATATAAACCATGCACACATGCACAAACCCAAAAAGCTCATATATACTTATCTCTATGTGTGCGACTCATTTATCATGCACACACACACAAGACACATATTTGTATGTATGTGTGTCTTTATGTTTATATAAGGTATGTATACCCACTGTGTCACACACACATATGAGTGTGTGCTGTGTAACATGTACATGTGTATACCCAACACACACACACACACGCACACAAACACACATATAATACACACATAACTGTATATATATATATATATAGACACACTCACACACATACATATATATGTGTGTGTGTGTGTGTGAGTATGTACACCCATTAATCGTTATTAGTATAGATTCTCTTTGTGTATTATATATATATGAGTGTGTATATATGTGGTTGTGCATACACGCACAAGATATATAAATTTGTGTGTTTGTGTGACTATGTGTCACAATCATATATAACACACACTCATATATACTAATCTCTATGTGTGTGTGTGTTTGTGCATGTGTGCGTGTCTATATATACCCA
>JACERR010000433.1:10000-25752 GCA_016760335.1 Gastrodia elata | reverse complement strand
AAAAAAAAAAAATAAAATTAGATGGTCAGATTTAAAATAGGTTATATAACTCATAAGTGTAGAATACATTATCGTTTATTTGCATCAACCTTTTTGGGTTTGACTTCAACAAAACAGTTTACTCAAAAAAAAATAAAGCTTTGGTTTATGCTCATCACAATAAGATTAAAAAAAGAATATATTTTCGTTGTTTATGGATAACTCGTCTGAAATGCGAGGAACTTTAAATTCTAATAGTAGTTACTAACTTATATTTATGCATAATTATGTACCAAAAAAGATTAATTATTAATCGTAACTATGATGCACCAAATAGCTATATCAATAAAAAATATTTTTTATATTATTTTAAATGAGATTACTAATTAATAAAAAATATTTAAAATATTATGATAAGTGAAATACATTAAGGTTATAGTTTGAATACTGATTTACTGATTTATGCTCGATATAATATAATATTATATTTTTTTTACTATACTTATTATCCTCTTAATTATTTTTTAAAAGTTAATGAAGATTAAAATGCGAGCTTTTTTTTTATAGCGATATTAAGCCATCTTTGTTGTTTCAAGGTTAAGTTATTTGTTTTTTCTATCTAAAATTTTCCCTTGGTCACTAATAAATCTACTTAGTAAATTTATATTTTTATAATCAATAGATCCCCGATCCCATAATGGGTAAACGTCTATAATTTTTGTTTTTTGATTTATACTTTATTCATATACATAATTTTAAAAAATCCCTTCTGTCCTTACTTATTTTCCTTCTTTAGTTCTTTATATTTTATTTTTTATTAGTATTCTATGAAAATTATTAAAATATTACAGAAATAAAATACTTAAAAGACTAATATAATTTAACAGGTGCTCTTATTGGTAGAATTTATAGTTTTATGTCGTAGGTTCAAATCCTACAGAGTACAGAATAGCCAAACGGGATTTTGATATAGTAAAAATTTAGAAAAGAAAAATATACTTTATACAAGGCTACAAGGAGATAAAAGTAAACGCTAATACAAGCTTAATTATATATCCTATAATTAGTCCTTTGAATCCATATTCAAGGGTAAGAAATCCTTGTAGTTTAAATAATTCAAAAATAACCCCTTTTAAAATATTACGCGGTACAATTAAGTCAAATAATCCTTTATGGAATAAATTTTCAGCCGTTTGTAAACCTTCTGGTACAATTTTGTTCAATGTTTGTTCAATTTACCCTTTTGCCTGCAAAAGCAATATAAGCATTAGGTTCAACAATAATAACATCTCCCAACATACCAAACTAGCTGTAACTCCTCCTGTTGTAGGAGATGTAAGAATTGATATATAAAATAACTTGTTATTTAATGATAATCATATAAAACAGAAGAGATCTTAGCCATTTGCATTAAACTCAAACTACCTTCTTGCATGCGTGCTCCTCCGGAAGCACATATAATAATTACAGGTAATGATTGTTTAGTAGCATATTCGATCAAACGAGTAATCTTCTCCCCTACTACAGAACCCATGCTACCTCCCATAAATTGAAAGTCCATCACCCCCATTGCTACAGGAATACTATTTAATTTACCTATACCTGTTTGAACAGCTTCTATTAAACCAGTTCTTATTTGATAAAAAGAAAGACGATCTTTATAGGATTCCTCTTCTGAATAGAATTCTATAGGGTTTACTGAGAGAATATTCTCATCCATTGGATCCCAAGTTCCGGTATCTATAAGAAGATCAATTCTATCTGAACTACTCATTTTCAAATGAAAACCACAATGTTCACAAATATTCATTCTTGATTTAAATAATTTTTTATAATTTAATCCATAACAATTCTCACATTGAACCCATAACTTCTTGTATTTATTATTTCTATCTTCTATATCTATTATATCTATAGAATCAGCCTCTTTTATATCATCCGTTTTTATATTATCAGTATAAGTACTTTGACTTGCCTCAAAAAATAACTTATAAATATATAAGTCTATACCCTTGTAAATCTTAGTAATATCATAACGAAGGTAGCACTCAATACAATTATTAATATGATTATTCCAAATATTATTATCATATACATAAAATCCGAGGACTGATTTTGATTCATATACACCCTATTATTCAAAAAACGATAAATTAAAACTCTTAGCTTATTATCCTTATTATCATAGTCTTTATCAAGAACAAAAATTTTATTATCAATATCAAAATACATAAGAATGGAATATTTATTACTATACTTTTTTCGAACTAAAAAAGTATGATCAGATATAATACTCAAAATATTATTTCTATCAACTAAATAATTTATATAATTGGTATTATATAAATTATCGATCTCCCAACTAGGACTAATTTTATCCATAATAATTAAATCTTCATCTTCTTTGCTATGTCCCAAAAAATCATCAATATTATTATTATTTTTAGATCTTATGAATCGCCATTTATACTTAGATTCTACTTTTTTAGCCAACATTAAATTGAACTTAATTTCTTTCATAAAATAATTTATCCTCTTTTTTATTTACTCTTAAAAAATAAGATTAATTTGATAATCATAATTTTTATTTTATAATGAATAGTCATTTAATCTTCTGACAAAAAATCTGTAATTCCTAGTTTAATTACTGCTAATGTAACTAAAAATAAATATATAAAATTGAATATGGGATTAAAAAACTAATATTTACTACAAAACTTTTAAATACTAGTTTTACTATATTATATACATTAATATGTAAAATATGTAATTAATGTATATAATATAGTAAAATCCTTATCTTATAAAAAATGAATTAAGGATATTACTACAAGTTCAGTTAGTTCAGTCTTAATTTATAGTTCTGAAAATAAAAATATAAAATTACTTTATGTCACGTTATCGAGGACCTCGTTTAAAAATAATATATCGATTAGGAGCTTTACCAGGATTAAGTCGAAAAGAACCTGGATCCACAAATGATAAAAAAAAATTTACGTAAAAAAATCACAATATTCTATGCGTTTAATAGAGAAACAGAAATTACGTTTTTATTATGGTTTAACCGAGCAAAAATTACGTAAATATGTGGAGATTGCTGGAAGATTAAAAAGCTCAACAGGTATTGTTTTATTGCAAATCCTTGAAATGCGTTTAGATAACATTCTATTTAGATTAGGAATGGCTTCAACCATACCGGAAGCTAGACAATTAGTTAATCATAGACATATATTAGTTAATGGTTGTTTAATTGATATACCAAGTTATATTTGTAAACCTAGAGATATTATTACTATGAATAGAAAGAATAAAAAATCAATAAATAATTCTCTTTTTTCATTGACTTTCATTAGTTTACCAAATCATTTGTCTATTGACTCTTTACAAACTAAAGGTTTTGTAAATCGAATAATAGATATTCAAGATATCGGTATTAAAATAAAGGAATTACTAGTCGTAGAATATTATTCTAATATCTAATAATAAATTAATTTTATTTTTAATTTTTAAATCTTTTTATGTTAACTTTAATAATGTAAAATATAATAAATTAAATATTAACCTAAAAAGATTTAAAAATTAAACGCGGAGACAGGATTTGAACCTGTGACCTCAAGGTTATGAGCCTTGTGAGCTACCAAACTGCTCTACTCTGCTAGATTAACCAAAAAACAATTCGACTTTTTTATTTACCAACTTGATACTATTGTCCCTGGTAATAAACATGCATGAACCATTTCTCGCAATATATATCCAGATATTCCGAAGTATTTATAATTTGATCTAGGTCTTCCTGTTAAAAAACAACGTCGACGAAGCCTTATGGTAGAACTATTCCGTGGCAAGGATTGTAATCTTTCCTGAATCTTCCATCTTTCTCTCAAAGAAAAAACTCTTCTTAGTTCTTTTTTTAAAGATAGACGAATCAAATAATATTTTTGTTCTAAATTCTGACGCTTTTTTTCTCGTTGGAGCAGGCTTCTTCTTGCCATAATGTTAAGTTTTAAGATCCTTTTTATAATTTTAAAAATTTATATATTTTATATTATAATAATAATAATATAAAATAAAGACATCAATGAATTCGAAGTATAAGTACGAAATAATTAAAATATTAGGCCCTCATCGTCTAGAGGTTCAGGACATCTCTATTTCAAGGAGATAACGGGGATTCGACTTCCCCTGAGGGTATTTTTTTTGTAGGACGACAGACAAAAAAATTATTTATTTTATATAGTTATAGTTATTAATTTATTACAATATTACTAGTATTATTAATTATAATTTAGAATCTTTTATTTTTTATTATTTAATATTGGTCACTGTCTAAGTGTTTAATGGCGTAAAGCCTTAAAATTATTTTTTAAGATAGAATTTATTCTTATTCATTGGTTCAAATAGAGTTCGGAAAAATATTGGTTCAAATAGAGTTCGGAAAAATATTTTATAAATTAATAAAATATTTTATAAATTAATAAGGTAAATTATCAAGAATATAAGAAAATATATTTTAATATTTTTAGTTAAGGATCGTATGGATTGTCAAACCTTAAAATCACTTACACCCACATCTTACTTTTTCGCATAGCAATGCTCCATAACCTATTTAAATTAAACTTAAACTATATTTTATTTATAGATTTATAGTTCGAGTTGGCGGCATGGTCAAGTGGTAAGACAGTGGACTGCAAATCCGTTATACCCCAGTTCGAATCTGGGTGTCGTCTGATAGCAAAAACTAAAAAATATAAAAAGATATAATCAGAATTTACTACTTGCTATATTCTATTTTCATAATTATATTTATTTTTTTATTTTATTTCTTTTTTACTAGAATATTAACTAATATTTAATTATTATATTGGTTTTCAGTTTATTTTTGGTATAATTCTGATATGAATCTACCCTATTCTACATACCTAAATACCTAAGACTTATATTATATATAAGACCTATATTATATATAAGTTATAAGTAGGAGTATTAAATTTAGGTCGTATCTTAAAAGTCAATTATAATATAAATTTTTGTTAAAATACTATTCTTATATTTCTTATTTTAAATTTTTAAAAGGACTTAATAGTTGAAACCTTGTGATAAAATGACAAAACGATATTGGAATATAAGTTTAAAAGAAATGCTGGATGCGGGAATACTTTTTGGTCATGGTACTAATAAATGGAATCCTAAGATGGCTCCTTATATTATCACAAAAATTAATAATATTCATATTATAAATCTTACTATTACTGCTCGTTCTTTATCAGAATCCTGTTATTTAGTTTTTGATGCAGCAAGAAAGGGAAAAGAGTTTTTAATCGTAGGTACAAAAAATAAAACTTCTTTTTTAATAGCATCCGAAGCAAAAAAGATTAGATGTCATTATGTTAATAAAAAATGGCTTTGCGGTATGTTAACAAATTGGTTTACCACAGAAAATTTACTTCGAACTTTAAGAGATTTAAGGGCCAAGCAAAAAAGGGGTAAAATAAAACGTTTACCACAAAGAGATGCATCTATAGTAAATAGAAAATTAAATACTTTACAAAAATATCTGGGAGGAATAAAATATATGACAAAATTACCCGATATTGTAATTATAGTTGATCAGAAGCACGAATTTAAAGTGATTCGAGAATGTATAATCTTGGGTATTCCAACAATTTGTTTAATTGATACAAATTGTGACCCAGATTATGCAAATCTTTCAATTCCTTCAAACGATGATTCTATAGCATCTTTTCATTTTATTCTTACCAAATTAGTATATTCAATTTTTGTCGGATTGACTGTTCTAGAAAAAACAAATACTTTTTTTAAAGATTAGTTTTTATTATTTATTTATATTCTAATTATTAGAATATAATAATGGGGCGTGGCCAAGTGGTAAGGCAACGGTTTTTGGTCCCGTTAATCGGAGGTTCGAATCCTTCTGTCCCAAATATTTTTATCTTATTTTTTCTTATAATATTCTGCAATTAAATCTTATATTAAATATAAAATCATTTATAAAATAATTAAAAATTCAATAAATAAAAAATAAATATTAAATATATAATAAATTAAAAAAGGAAAGGAAATAAGCTTTATTGAATAATTTTATACTTATTTAATACTTATTTAGTTTTCGTTAATAAAATAGATTAAGGAACTAATATTTAATTTGTGAAAACTAAATCTAATATTTTGAAGCAAAACGAATTTTTCTATCCGCTACTATTAAAAGAGTATATTTACTCTTTTTTTCATTATCATATATTAGGCAACTTAAAAGTCAACCTAAACCCTTATAGTTATAAAAATAGATTTAGTTTACTACTTGTAAAACGTTTAATTCATAAAATTTATCACCAAAAATATTCTCAATTTTATATTATTGATTCGAAAGAAAAAGGTTACAAAAACTTCTTTTTTTATTATCTTTCTTATCAAATGCTATTAGAAGGTTTTCTCTTCATTTTAGAAATACCATTATCCTCAAAGTTAGTAGCGTCGTTTGAAAAAAAAAAAATACTAATATATAATAAATTAAGATCTATTTATTCAAAATTAACTTTTTTAGAAGATAAAATCTCAAGTTTAAATTATGTAACAGATATACTAATACCATATCCAATTCATTTTGGAATTCTGGTTAAAATACTTCAATGTTGGATCAAAGATGCTCCTTCTTTGCATTTATTAATATTATTCTTTTATGAATATAATCAAATTAAGGATGATCTTTTTTTTACTTCAAACACTATTTTACAAATAAAATATTCTTATTTATACCTTCTACATAATTATTATATCTATGAATTTGAATATATTATTATGTTTATTCAAAAAAAATCTTCCTATTTAAAATCCATAGATTATGCAAACTTTCTTGAACGAATATATTTTAATAAAAAACTAGTAGTTATGTTAAATATGTGTTTCGTCTATTTTAATGCTTTTCCAAGTATCCTTCAGCAGTTTATCGAAGATCCTCTTATACATTATATTCGATATAAAGGCAATTTAATTATATTGTTAAAAGGAAATATTTTTTTAAATTTAATATTAATAATAATAAATAAAAGGGAACTTTATCTTGTAAATCTTTGGCAATATTATTTTAACTTTTGGTCTCACCCTTATTATAGAATTATTAATAAACAATTAATTAACTATCTTTTCTATTCTATAGGAATAGTATATTTTTCAAATATACTACGAAAGTCTTTGAGAATAAAGAATATAATGTTAGAGAATTATTTTGTCCTAACTATTTTAATTAAAGAATTATATAACATAGTTCCATCTAGTTATCTTATTAAATCTTTGGCAAAAGCTAATTGTTGTACTACCAAAGGTAAACCTATTGGTAAATTGATCCTAACTCATTTATCAGATTCTGATATTATTTATCATTTTTGTAAAATATATAATAATCTTTTTTATTATCATAACGGATCTTCAAATTTAAATAAGATTTATTTTTTAAAGTATATACTTCAACTTTCTTGCGTTCAAACTTTGACTCATAAACATAAAGGTAAAGTAAACTTTTTTACAAATTTTAAAGTATTGGAAATCTTTTTATTGGCAGAAGAAAAATTGACTTTATATAAATTGCATAAAAAATGTATTTGGTATTTTAACATCATTTAACATTCTCCAAAATTTTTTAACATTATAAAAAAACTTATATGATTTATGATATCTAAAATACTTAATTTAATATATACTATATATAGTATATATTAAATTAAGTATATAATAAATTATAATAAATATTAGAGTATATAGTTTTTATATTGTTTAAATACCTTAATCTTAAATATTAATTTATATAATTATCTAATTTTAAATTTTTATTTATATATCCAAATCTTAATGCCTAATATTCCAGAGCTAGTTCTAATTGTATGAGAACAGTAATCAATTTTAGCATCGATTGTTTGTAAAGGAACTTTACCTTCTCGAAGCCACTCAACACGAGCTATTTCTTTTCCATCAATACGCCCTGCAATCTTTACTTGGATCCCTTTAGTACCTGCTTGTTCAGTTAATTCAATAGCCTTTTTAATTGCTTTTCGAAAGGATACTCTATTTTTTAATTGTAAAGCTATATACTCTGCAAGAATCAGAGGTTGTTCATAAGGTTTTTCGATCCTTTTTATGAAAATATTCAGTTGAATATTTTCATAAATAAGATTTCTTTTTAAATGCATTTGAAATCGATTTAAACCTTGTAGTTGTCCTTCTATTAATAAATTTGGGAATCCTAAATAGATTATTACCTTAATTAAACTTAATCTTTTCTTAATCCCTATATGAACAATCCCTTCTAAATCTAAGGATAGTCTTTTATCTTTGTTTACATAATCCTTAATATAGTTCCGTATTCTTACATCTTCTTGTAGACTCATAGAAAATCTTTTTGGTTTTGCAAACCAAAAAGAATGATAAACTTGATTTGTTCCAAGTCTGAAACCAAGTGGATTTATTTTTTGTCCCATATATAGTTTTTTTTATTATTGATAGTTATTTATCTTATCTAAATTTATTATAAAAAAGTTTAAGTATTAATTATTACTTAACTTAGTCACGTAACTAACGACGAGATTCACTATCTTTTTTTGTATGTCTAATAAAAGTTATAGTAGGTGCGAACTCTCCTAATTTGTGACCGACCATACGATCCGTAATATAAATAGGTAAATTATTTTTTCCATTATGAATGGCGATTGTATGGCCAATCATTATGGGTATAATGGTAGATGATCTAGACCAAGTAACAATAATCTCGTTATCCTTATTCAGCTTATTAATGTTTTCTATTCTTTTTAATAAAGAATTAGCTACAAAAGGATTATTTTTTTTTAGTGGATTTATCACAATTTATTCCCTTATTTCAGTCTTTTTCTTTAATATTTAATTTTTATATTTACGTCGACAAATAATAAATATATTGCTATATTTTTTAATTTTCCTACTTCTTCTTCCAAGAGCCGCATAACCCCACGGAGTTGTAGGTCTTTTTCGACCTATTGGGGATCGACCTTCACCCCCCCCGTGGGGGTGATCTACGGAGTTCTTAACAACCCCTCGTACTATAGGACGTTTACCTAACCAACACTTTGATCCGGCTCTACCCAAATATTTTTGATTCACTCCCATATTACCCACTTGGCCTATTGTTGCTAAACAATTATGGAAAATGAGTCGAACCTCTCCAGAAGGCAATCTTAATGTGGCCCATTTACCTTCTTTTGCAATAAGTTTTGATGCAGCACCTGCTGCTTTAGCTAATTGTCCACCCTTTCTAAACGTTATTTCTATGTTGTGTACGGATGTACCTAAGGGGATATTGGTTGAAGTAGTTATTTGTTTTTTTATCCATATAAACGCAAACTCTTCCCAAACTGTACAAGCTTATTACAAAGCATACGGCTTTCTAGATGTTTTAATCTTTAAATTAATTAGATAATAATTACACATCCGAGGTATCCCTGATCCATCATCTGGCTTATAAAAATATTTATTTAGCATTCAGATCGTCTGATTATAGTTAAATACGTTTATAGTATATATTTATTTATGATATTCTAGTTTGTGGATAACATAGGAGGCATATTTTTATACGGGCTTTTTTTTTTTATACTCTTTTATAATTACCACTTACCACTGCTTAGACCTAATTTTAAATTCGCCTTTGACCATCGAATTAAATGTGAAAACCCTGTATTATTTTATCAATGCTTTAAACAATTTATTGTTTTCTCCATATTAGCTTCTTTATATAGTAATATAGTAAATAATTTAATATTATATATTAGTAACTAATTAACTTAAATCATTTGCTGCCATACAAATCAGTTTTCTGTTGAAGTATATCCAAAAATATTTTGGATCTATGATCGATTTTAGGTTACATCATAAACCTAATTGGTTATTTCCATTAACGTAAATAACTAGTTCAAATCGCACTCAAAGGTAAGGCATTTCCCGTTGATATAAGAACTTCTGTACCAGAAATTATGGTATCTCCAATCATAGCCCCTCTAGGATGTAAAATATATCGCTTTTCACCATCCTTATAACTTATAAGACAAATCCTTGTATTTCTATTTGGATCATATTCTATATTGATAATTCTACCTGAGATATTCTTTTTATTACGACGAAAATCGATTTTACGATATAGACGCTTATGACCTCCTCCTCTCTTTCTAACAGTAATAATGCCTCTGGCATTACGACCTTTACCACAATTATAGTGTCTAGATATCAAATTCTTTTGTGGATTAGATTTAGATTGACTTATCAAGGATATTTTATGTATTCTCGCAAGAGAAGCTTTGTATAAATTTATTACCGTGGTATAAAGTATTTTATTTTAGTTTATTTATATATTATAATATAGAAATAAAAAGAGTGGAATATAATAACCAGAACCAGCCGAGTATAAAAAATAAAAATACTATTAATTAAAATATTATAAATAATATATAGAATATAGAATTTAATATGAAATACTAATTAAGAATATATAAAATATAGAATTCAATTTACTATATATTATACCTCATGGTGACTATATAAATGTTTTAATCTTAAAATATAAATAGGTATATGCTTAACAAGAATCTTTTTACATCGTTACTAATTAAAATTGTAATAAACTATAAAAATCTAAATATTAAAATATTTAGGAGGACGTAATGAATAAAATAAAATATGAAACGAAATAAAATAAAATCCTGGATATTTGAATTTAGAGAGATCAAGAATTATAGTTATTTGTTAAATTCATGGAGAAATTTCAATCTATTAGTATTTTTAACTCAAAATTTATTAAAACAAGAACATTTTATGAAACTATTTTACTTTCGAAATTGGAGTATACTATCTTGTTTTTGTTCAAGGGATTCGAAGAGTTCAAAAAATAAGAGCTATTTTTTAATAAAGGGTTATTTACTCTTTTTATTAATGGTTATTAGTTTATTTCGTTTTAAAAATAGAATGATAATAAAAAAAAAAAATATTTATTTGAGTTATATGTTACCTATATTTATTAATTATAATTTAATTAAATCTATAAATGATACTAATGATACTTTAGAAAAATCTTTTTGGTCTTACACTTTAAAAGAATCGCTTCTTTCTCTTATAACCAATAAAGAAGAAAATCTTTTGTTACCAAGAAAAAAAAAAAAAAAGTACATATCTGAACTTAAATTTTGTATAAGATCCCAATGGTTCATAAATGGGGTTGTAAAAGTAAGAAGAAGGTATTCGAGTTGTCAAATATTTAAATATAATGGAATATTCGACGAAATCTTTTTTTCATTAATAAATAAAGATATAAAAAATATGGAATTTAGTTTTTGCTCCTATATAGATAATTTAATATCTAAAGGATATAACGAAAATAATTTATCATTTTTTTATAATAAAAAAATAATTTTTGATTTGGAACAATTTTTAGAAAATTTAGGTCAAGAGTTAATTTGTTATATAATGCCTGTTTTTTTAGAAAAAGCAAAAGCAGTAACGATTAAACAAGAAAATAGTTTAAATAAAAAAAAAAAACTGAGTTCACGATGCAATCTAATGATATGTCCCATTTTTTTAATACCATTGTATCAATATATAATTTAATTTGGTTTAAAAAAAAAGAGAGATTTATTTTTAATAAGTTAAAATGGCAAGTATTGTCAAATATAAAATATGATTCCACACAAGTAAGTTCAATGCGAATAATAAATACTAAAAAAAAAGAAAAATCTTATTATAATTATAATAAATATATCGATCTTCAGAATTATAATTATTTTAGGAATAAAAATTCAGAATATAAAAAACTAATTTATCATACAGATATTAATAATCTTAATGAGAAATCAATAATTTTGAATAAAGGAATTATTCAAACAGAACTAACAGAAAAAACATCGGATTCATTTAATTTAAAAATATTTGACTTATATCGGATATTCCTAGAGATTGATAAGAGGTTATTTATTAAATCACTTCCGGAAGGATTTATATTAAATTTTACCAGATATTTTTATTCGGTCGTAGATAATTTTAATAATATAATTTCAGATATTTATATGGATATGGGTTCAAAATTTATAAATAATTTTAATATAGAAAATAAAGAAATAGGAGAATTATTTAAAATAATTATCTATTTTTTAAAATTTAAATTAAAAAAAAAAAAAGTAATAGGACTTAATAATAAAATCTTAGTTAAAAAAGGAATATTATTGAACAAAAAAACATTCTTTGATCTCGGAATTGGAATGAGATCAAAAATACTAGGAAATGAGCAGATAAAATTAATTCTACTTTATTTTACACTATTGTAAACTATGAATCTATTTTATTACAAAAACTATTGGATATATTTACTTTATCAATACCAGAAACAGATCCTTTTTTCATGTATCATAAGCCATTTGTATTTTCAATTGATCCTGGTCCTTCTCTTTATATTTATAGTTTTTTAAAAAAATTAGATACTTATTTTTTACTAAAAAAAAAAAATTGGTTCAGATCTACTACAAGACTAATAGATATGGGTACATAATAAATTTATTAAAATTAATATATCGGAAATTTTTTATAATAAATAGATCCAATATTCTATTTAAATATGTAAAAAATATTTAATTAAAAAAGAGGATAAAATAGGAATAAATAAGGTTCTGAATAATATAACAATTCTAAGATATATTATAAATAAACATTTATCAAATTTTAATATTAAGAATAGTAAAACTAATAATAATCTTTTTTATTCTATTATTTCTCAAACTGATATATATATAAATCGGGATCATTATAGTAGTAAAAAGATGGATGGTATCAATAATTTATTTTTTATTAGTTTACTAAAAATAGTAAAATTAGTAGTGAATCAATTACGAATTAATCAATCTAGGTTAAAGTCTAAATATTTTTCTGAGTTACTCTTTTTATTTTTGTACAAGTCACTTAATTATTTATTTATAAATAAATTTAGCAAAAATAAATCTTTTGATAAATTGAGTCTTATTATTTTATCATTAAAAAACTATAAATTTTTCATTAATATTAATGAAAAAAATAAAAAAAAAAATTATACTAAAAATGATTCCCCTTCTTCAATTATATTCTATAATAAAGACAATTGGTTAGAAACTTTAAATAAAAATTCCTTGCTTACTTATTTTTTTAAAAGGAATCCTTTTAAATTAATTAAGAATAAGAATAACTTATGGTTTTATCATAAAAGAATAATTCCTTTTAAAAAAATAAAACCATATCTTAATACTTCGCATTTTTTATATGGAAATTTACTAGATGATTTTATATTGTATGATTGTAAAAATATAATTTATGTAAATGTAGGTAAAAAAGAATATTCATATTCAAAATGGAATAGTCTTTTACCAATAAAATTACGAGTATTTGATATATCAATAGAGAACAATTTATCAAAAATTAGGTATAAATATAAATTAAATTACTCCTACAACTATTTACATTTTACAAATAAATCAAAAACTTTCCTTCATAAATCTATATATTTGTTAAAAGATTCTTATGAAACAGATTTAGCAGAAGAAAAAAGATTTATTTTGGAAAAAAATAATTGTAAATCTATTTCATATCCAAATTCAAATATCTTTCATTTTGAAAGAGATGATCTATATAAGTATCTCATTCTCAATCTAGATTCAATAATGGACTTACAGTACACTTCCTTTTTTAAAAATAATTTAACTTTACCTTTAGTTGAACATAAGAAAGAACATAATATTTATATTTGTAAAAATAAATATATTTATAATTTTAAAACACCTAGAAATTTTAATCAATATAAAAATATTATTAAACGAATATCATATATCTCAAGATGGGATAGATTACAAGCCTATATACCATGCTTACTTACTTTGACAGGTTGGATATATATTAAATCAATTATTTTAGACAGTATATTCGATATTCTTTTAAAGAATATTCAAAATATTGTATCCATCTTTTATGATACTCCGAATATATCTGATACATGCAAGTTGATTACTCATAAATTAATTATTAATCTACCACATATTCAAAATATTCCGATAAATGATACTTTTCATAAAATATTACAGAATATCATTTTGTCCGAAAAATTTATAAAGAGTAATTCCCGAGTATTTTTGGCACATTCAGTATCCAAAAATACGCGGGAATTACTCTATTTAATTTATTTTTTTTTTTTTTACTAGTGGATATATCATTTTTACACAGCTTTTATTTTTTTACCAAGCCTATTTTGAGTTACAAAGCGGATTAGAAAATATAAAATCGTTAACAATTCCATCATATATGATGGAATTTAAAAATATTCTTTATAGATATCCTTTATATAAATTATCTAAATCTAAATCTGAACTCAAATTTTTAGGTTTAAATCATTTTTTTTTAGTTATTACGGAACAATTAGAAAACTATTTTTTTGATATAAAAATGCTTTTTAGAGGTGACAATCAATTCATAAAATATTGTAATAATTTTTATAATTTTTTTGTAAATATCCTACCAAAGCCGATAAATCGAATACTATTTTCAAAGAATACAATATTTTTAAGTAAAATAAGTAAAGATCTTTTTTTATTGATAAATAAAAGAAAGAACATTAAAAATTATTGGATTGATGAAAAAATTGAAATAGGGGTTTCAAACAGTATTAGTATTTTTGATGAAGAAGAAAGAAAATTCTTAGTTCAGTTTTTAACTTTAAAAACTGAAAAAAACTTTTTATCTGTCCTGGCCAAAAGTGATCTTGAGTTTCTATCCAAGAATAGATTTAGTTATAAAATAAGTGAACAACCAGGCTTTATTTCATTACATTACTTACTATACATGCATCAAAGAGATATAATTACTTATATATTTAAGAAATCTATATTATTAGAAAGACAGATATTCTTTTCTCATTTTCATAAAACAACTTATTCACATTCACAAATATTTTGTGGACTGAATATATCTCATGAAAAACCTTTTTCAATCCGTTTATCCTTATCTTATAAAGGTGTTTTAGTTATAGGTTCAATAGGAATGGGACGATCTTCTTTGATTAAATATCTAGCTAAAACCCTTATATACCCTTAATTACAATATATATAAGCAAGTTTTGGGGATCCAATCAAAAAACTACTAATATTTATTCTTTTGATAATCCTGCTGAGAGTGTGGAGGATACTAATGATCTTGATATGAATATGTTAACTATGTCTACAACATCAAATTTTGATCAATTAGGTCTAATCCTTCAATTTGAATTAGCAAAAGAAATGTCACCTTGTATAATATGGATTCCCAAGATCCATAATCTGCAGATAAGTGAGTTTAATTACTTTTCTTTAGGTATAGGTATTTTAGATAACTATCTATTTGAAGATTTTGATAGATCTTATATTGGAAAGATTATTGTTTTAGCTTCAACTCATATTCCCCAAAAAGTTGATCCAGCTTTAATAGCTACTAATAGATTAAATATATGTATTAAGATACGAGGACTTATTCTTTCACAACAACGAAAACAATTTTTTATTATTTCATATACTCGAGGATTTTACTTTGAAAATATAATGTTACAGAATAAAAATATAAATACCGGTTCTTTTGCAATGAGTGATCTTGTAACATTTAGCGATGAAGTCCTATCACTTAGTATTACCCAAAATAACTATAACATAAAGATTAATACGATTCTATTCACTTATCATAGAAGAAATTGGAATTCTCTATCTCAG
>JACERR010000433.1:0-5000 GCA_016760335.1 Gastrodia elata | reverse complement strand
ACTCTCTCTAAGGAACTCGGCAAAATAGCCCCGTAACTTCGGGATAAGGGGGTGCCCTCTTAAATATAAGAAAGAGGTCGCAGCGGCCAGGCCCGGGCGACTGTTTACCAAAACACAGGTCTCCGCAAAGTCGTCAAGACCATGTATGGGGGCTGACGCCTGCCCAGTGCCGGAAGGTTAAAGAAGTTAGTGGTCGTGATTTACAACAGGGTAGCTGACAACTAAGCCCCGGTGAACGGCGGCACCGTAACTATACGGTCCTAAGGTAGCGAAATTCCTTGTCGGGTAAGTTCCGACCCGCACGAATGGCCGTCCGTAACGATCTGGGCGCTTGTCTCGGAGAGGGGACTCGGTGAAATAGACCTGTCTGTGAAGATGCGGAACTACCTGTACCTGGACAGAAAGACCCTATGAAGCTTTACTGTTCCCTAGGATTGGTTTTAAGGCTTTTCTTGCGCAGATTAGGTGGAAGGCGACAAAAAATACTTCTTATGGGAAGGATCGAGCCATTATTGAGATACCACTCTCGAAGAGCTAGATTCCTAACCTTGTGTCATTAAATTATGGCCGAGGGACATTCTCAGGTAGGACAGTTTATATGGGGCGTAGGCCTCCTAAAAAGTAACGGAGGCGCGCAAAGGTTTCTTTGAGCCAGACGGTAATTGGCTTTATTACGTGTAAGGGCATAAAGAAGCTTGACTGCAAGACCCACTTGTCAAGCAGGGACGAAAGTCGGCCCTTAGTGATCCGACGGTGCCGAGTGGTAGGGGCTGTCGCTCAACGGATAAAAGTTACTCTAGGGATAACAGGCTTGATCTTCCCCAAGAGTTCACATCGACGGGAAGGTTTGGCACCTCGATGTCGGCTCGTCGCCACCTGGGGCTTTGTAGTAGGTTCCAAGGGTTGGGTTGTTCGCCCATTAAGCGGTACGTGAGCTGGGTTCAGAACGTCGTGAGACAGTTCGGTCCATATCCGGTATAGGCGTTAGAGCATTGAGAGGACTTTTCCCTAGTACGAGAGGGCCGGGAAGAACGCACCTCTGGTGTACCAGTTATTGTGCCATCAGTAAACGCTGGGTAGTCAAGTGCGGAGTGGATAACTGCTGAAAGCATCTAAGTAGGAAGCCCACCACAGGATGATTGCTCTCTTATTTTGTCTGTTGCTTACTTTACTTTATTAACTTAATTGATAATTATTGATAAATTAAGCCCAATATAAGGTCGCGGCGAGATTAGCCGCTTTTATTAGTAGTAGTTATATTAATATTAATAGGTGTTAGGTGTAAGTGCAATGATGTATGTAGCTGAAGCATCCTAAAAAATAAAGTAAAAAAAAAGACCAATAGAATTAAACCTTGTTATGTTCTGACGCAAAAATATTCGTACATTTAATTTTATATTTGATAAGAAAAACAATAAAAACAATAGAATCTTATTCGAATTTATTTATTTTTATTTTATTTAAATCCCTGGTATCTTAGGCATAGGTTAAGTACACCAACCCTTTTTGAACTTGGTGGTTTAAAACTTATTGCGGTGACAATACTGTAGGAGGGGTCCTACGGAAAAAAAGCTCGATGCCAGAAATAGAGTAATTTTACTTATAGTATAAGTAAAATTTTATATTCCGAAAAAATAAAAAATCATGTATATGATATATAATATATAAAAAATAAAAGAAGTGAATTTATATTAAAAATAATCATATAATATAATAAATAATTTATAAAAAAATTAAAAATTAAACTAAGGAGTATTTTTTTATGTTTCTAATAGGTAATCAAATATTATTATTTATGAAGACATCAGTTATTGTAATTGTAATAGGCCTTTATTATGGGTTTTTAACCGTTTTTTCTATAGGACCTTCCTTTATTTTTCTTATCCGATCTCGAGTTATGGAGGAAGGAACTGAAAAAGAAGTATCAGCAACAACTGGTTTTATTGCAGGACAGTTATTAAATTTTTATAGCTATTTATTATACACCTCTTTATAAAACATTAGACAGACCTCATCTAATAACAATTTTAGTGATACCTTATATTTTTTTTATTTTATTTTATGCTAATAATAAAAAAGATTCTGATTATCTTAAGTCAAATTCAATACATAATCTTAGCATTCAGTTTGCTTTCTTTACTAATCTAAGTTCTCAATTATTAAATCATTTTATTTTACCGAGTTCCGCATTAAATAGATTAGTAAACATTTATCTTTTTCAATACAACAACAAGATTTTATTTTTAACAAGTAGTTTTTGTGGTTGGTTAATTGGTCATTTTTTATTTCTGAAAAACATTGGTTCAATATTAGTTTGGATAAAACATAATTATTATTTTAGATATCAACGCAATAAGTATATTCTTAGCAATAAGTATATTCTTACAGAATTTAGAAATGATATAAATAGGATTTTTAGTATTTTTTTTTTTTTTTAATTTTAGTATTTTATTTAGGGCGAATGCCATTGCCCTTTTTCACTAGAAAACTATTAGATACCGAAGAAGTAAAGATAATAAAAGACGAATATTTGTTTGAAATAAATTCTGATATAAAAGAAAAAGAAAACTGATGATATTAAAATAAGATATTTGAATGATACCCAAATTTATAAAGATTCAAATTTGGAGATTACTAAAAATATAAAAAATATACTAGAAGTAGAAGAAGATAAAATTAAAATAAATTTGTGGTTTGAAAATATTTTTATTACTTTTCTATTCGATTATAAACGATGGAATCGTCCTTTACGATATATAAAAAATTATAAATTTGATAATTTTTTTCGAAAAGAAATGTCACAATTTTTTTTTTTTACTTGTACAAATGATGGTAAAAAAAGAATCTCTTTTACATACCCATATAGTTTATCTCTATTTTTAGAAAATATGTATAAAAAAAATTATTTGTATATAAGTGAAAAGTTTTCTGACGAATATATTTTTAATTCTTGGATTTATACTAATGAAAAAAAAAAGTCAAATTTGGATAATGAAATTTTAAAACGAATAAAAAAAATCGAAATAAATAATAATAGTAATACTAAGGAAAAAGAAAATAGATTTAATATACTTGAAAAAAGGACTCTATTATGTGATGATAAAAACCAAATAAAATATTTACCAAACTTATATGATCCTTTTTTAACGGACCTAATCGAATAAATCGAAATAAATTATTATCTATATCTTATCAAGATATAGATAATAAAAGTGTATCAGGAAGATTTTTAATAAATAATATTTATAATATACTGAGTAATTATTATTTCAAACTGTCCCATAATTTAGTTTTTAGTTCTAATAGGGAAATTAGTTATAATATGGAAAAAAGTATTTTTAGCTATCCCGAAATACAATAAAATATTTTAAGTTTTTATTTGATTTGATTAGGGAATATGAAGAACTAATTAAAAATAAATATTTTCTAATTCGACTAAATAAAATAAATAAATATATTTCTCGATGGTCATATAAGTTAAAAGAAAGACTAGAAGAGGAAGAAGAAGAGAATGAAGACGAATTTGAAGAAGAAGGCATTGTTGATATTAATTCAAGAAAGTTCAAACATATAATAATTTATAAAGATAATAATCAAGATACTAATGATATATTAATTGCGGATAATCTGAAGAACAAGGATAAAAATGAGGATCGAATAGACGAGGGTAACTCTTATACATTACTCAAATAAATCAGATTTTCGTCGTAATCTAATAAAGGGGTCTATGCGTGCGCAAAGGCCGTAAAATAGTTATTTTAGATTTATTTCAAGTAAATGCGCATTCTCCCCTATTTTTAGATCGTTTAACTACAACTTTTTATATTAATGAAATTGAGAATATTTTAAATATTTTATTTAATAAATTTATAGATATGAAAATGGAAAAAAAATTACATTTAAAATTTTACGATTTTAAAAAATTAAATGTAAAAGAAAAAGAATATAAAGATAAATATGAGCATAAAGAAATAAACGAAACTTGGGATAATCCTTTATTTACTCAAGTAATAAGAAGTTAATGTTAGTAATCCAATCGTATTTTCGAAAATACATTTTATTGCCTTTTTTTAATAATCGTTAAAAATCTATTACGCATATTATTGTTCCAAATTCCCGAATGGGACAAAGATTTTAAAGAATGGGCGAAAGAAATGCATATTAAATGTACCTATAATTGGCGTTCAATTATCAGAAACCGAATTCCCCGAGGATTGGTTAATAGAGGGTATTCAGATAAAGATTATATATCCATTTTGCCTAAAACCTTGTAGAAGGGATAAAAAAATATCATACAATATCGAAAGAGAACGAAAAAAAAAAAAAGAATAAAAGACCACAATCTTTCTTTTTTAACAGTTTGGGGAGGTGAAACCGAGCATCTATTGGTTCTACCCGAAAACAATCTTTTATTCTTAATCCTATTTATAAAAAACTAAAAAAAAATATAAAATAGTTAAGAATATATTTTTAGAAATAAAATATTTTTTAAAAAATAAAATATTTTATTTTTTAAAAGTTAGCAAAAAAAAGGAAAATATTATTTTATGAATCATCTGTTTTTAAGTCAAACAAAAAATGGGTTAATAGTTATTTATTTCAACTAAATATTACAGATGTTTCGGATAAAGTACGAAAAATTAGGAAACAAACTGAACAAATTGTAAAAGAAAAGAATAGTAAGATTCAATATTATAAAGATGAAGATTATAAAGATGAAGTATTAAAATCATATATAAATTTTTGGATGATATTAATACATAAAAGAGAAGATTAATACGTAAATCATATTATTTTATTAAATTATTATTGAAAAATTATATATAGATATCTTAAAATTAATAAAAGACTTTTTTGAATCAAAAAAGTCTTTTATTAATTTTAAGATATCTATATATAAAGAAAAAAAAAGAAAAAGAACGTCTGTATGAAATAACTAAAATACAAGTAAATTTCATATTAATTATAAAGAAATATTTTTAAATAATAGATATATAGAT
>JACERR010000432.1:20000-22500 GCA_016760335.1 Gastrodia elata | reverse complement strand
ACATATATATATATATATATATATATATATATACATATTGTGTGCGTGATAACAGATACATGTGTGTCTATACATTTATATACAATTGTGAGTATATATATCCAATACACACTCACATATTTGATATGAGTGCGTACACGTACTCTCATATATACATACTCACAACCATAATGTCTGTGAGTGTGAGTATGTATATGTATATATTCCTAATATACACACACACAAATATATATGTATATACAATATATATGTTTATATATATATATATATAAAGATTAGTGAATATATACACACACATCACACACATATAGAGTTTAGTATATATATGTGTATATATAAATATATATACATACTCACAACCGTATATTTATATATATATATAAATATATACACACAATATATATATATATATATATACATATATATATGTATATGATTGTGAGTATTTATATATACATATAACACATTATGTATATATATTTGTATATATACACACTCATATATAGATATGTATATAACACACATGTGTGTGTCTTTCTATACATACTCAACACACACACACACAGACACACACAAATGTGTGTGTATGTGTGTTATCTCTATGTGTGTGTGTGTGTGTGTGGGTATGATAATACAACACATATATTGAGATAAGTATGTATACTTGTATGTGTTATCACACACATGGATATTAGTATCTGTGTGTGTGTGTGTATAAATCTCTTATATATATTAATCTCTATGTGTATGTGTTTGTGTGTGTATGTGTGTGTCTATATATTTATATATAGTTGTGAGTATGTATTCCACAACACACACACACACACACACACATATAAATAAATAGATAAATAAATAATTAACTAAATAAATAAATAAATAAATATATATATATATATATATATATATATATATATATATATATATATATTGATCTCTATGTGTGTGTTTGTGTGTGTGTGTGCTTATTGTGAGTATGAATACATATATACAGCTACTAGTATGTATATATATGCAAATTGTTTATAAATATACAGACATGCACACACAGATGTGTTATATACATGTATACCCAATTTATATATAGTTGTGTATCCATGAATATATATAGACACACACATACACATACATAAATAAATTTATATATATATACATATATATATCCATATATGTGTATGTGTCTGTAGATATACATACATATATATATATATATATATATATATATATGTATATATATGTGTGTGTGTATGTTGGGTAGACATACTCACAATCATATATAAATATATAGACACACACATGTACGTGTGATCTATGTAGTTTCACACATATATATACAGACACAAACATTGAGATAAGTATATATACTAATCTGTGTGTGTGTCTATATATTATATATATATATATATATATATATATATATATATATATATATATATATATATATATATACATGTATATAACTAAACTCAATATGTGTGTATATATATACATTTATATGGATATAGACACTCACACACACTGATAGACACAAACACACACACATGTAAATATTAGTATATATGAGTGTATATGGTTGTGATTGTGAGTATGTATACCCAACACACACACACACATATACATAAACACATGTGTTATCACACACATATAGACACATATTTTTATACAGTTTTGAGTATGTATACCTAACATACACACATACACACATACACACACACACACTCAGATATACTAATCACTATGTATGTGTGTTTATGTGTGTGTTTATATATATATATATAGTTGTGAGTATGTATATATATATTTATATGTATATATATATATATATAGACACATGCACACAGAGATAAGTATATATAAGTGCATGTTTTATATATACACAAACACACACACTCATATATACTTATCTCCACACAAACAAATAATACATTTTAATTTATTCCAAAATTGTGTGGTTGCGACTATCTATACACATCCATATATGTATATATATATATATCTGTGTGTGTGTGTATGTGATAAGACATACGAGTGTATGTCTATATATTATATATGATTATTAGTATGTGTACCCAACACACACACATACCATATGTAAGTATATAGATATATACCTAGCACATGCACACACACACACCCAACACACACACACACAAATATATATATATAAACTTATATATCCAACACACACACATACACTCATATATACTAATCGCTGTGTGTATATTTGTGTGTGTGTAGGTGTGTATTGCGTATTCATACACACACACACATACACACACTCATATATACTAGTATCTATATATACATATGTCACACACTCACACACTCATAAATACTTATCTCTATATGTTATATACATGTATTTATAAATATAGACATACACACACATACATAGATATATATTTATATATGGATGTGAGTACGTATACCCAACACACACACATATGTGTTATATTCATGTATATACATACACCTATATTTTAATTGGGTATACATCTTC
>JACERR010000432.1:5000-7500 GCA_016760335.1 Gastrodia elata | reverse complement strand
TGGGAATACATACTCACAAATGTATATAAATATATACCTAACACACACACACAAATTTCACACACACACACATACACACACATATATATACACACACACATGGAGATAAAGTATATATGAGTGCATATATATATACTAATCTCTATGTATGTGTGTTTATGTGTTTGTGCCTTGGGTATATATAATCATGCACACACACACACACATATATTTGTCTGTATATATACAAATATATCTATAGCCAACACACACACATATGTATGCCCAACATCTGTGTGTGTATGCGTATATATGAGTGTGTGTGTGTATATATATACTTATACGTTTATCTATATGTGTGTGTATCTATATATACTTATACTTATCTCTATATGTATGCATGTGTGTGTGGGTATAGCACATGTATACTCACACACACACACATACACACACACACACGTATCCATATATATATATATAGACACACACACATACAGATTATTATATATATGAATGTGTTACATAGTCGCAACCACAGAGATATTAGTATAAATTAAAATATATTGTGTATCAATATATTTATATATATATATATATATATATATATATATATAGACACACGTACATACACACTCATATATACTAATCTCTATGTATACCCAGCAGACACACACACACACTCAAACATATATATACATACAAACACATACACACAGCTATATATACATACTTACTCACAACACACTCATATATACTAATATTTATGTGTGTGTGTGTGTGTGTGGGTGGGTGTATTTATACATATATATAATTGTGAGTATGTATACCCAACACACAGACACACACATACATAGAGATTACAGACAAGCACACACATGTGTGTGTGTGTGTGTGCATGTGTTTATATATAAATATACTTACTCTGTGTGTTTGTGTTTTGTGTGTGTGTGTGTGTATACCCAACACATGCGCATACACCTACACACACACATAGACACACACACACACACAATACACACACACACAAACAGACACACACACAATACACACACACACAAACACACACACATAGAGATTAGTATATATGAGTATGTATACTCTACACACACACACAAATATACACACTAATTTATACTAATCTCTATATAGGTATACATACTGATAACTATATATAAATATATAAACACACACACACAGATGCACGCACACACACAAACACACACATAAAGATTAGTATGTATCAGTGTTGTCAGTATGTATACCCAACACACACACACTCAAACACATACACATTGAGGTTAATCTATATGAGTGTATGTGTATTTATATATATATATATATATATATATATATATATATATATATATATATTTATACAGACACACACACACACTCATATATATTAATCTCTATGTGTGTGTGTATATGTTGGGTAGACATACAACCATATATATAGATATAGACATAATATATATACATACTAATCTCATATATAGTATGCCTATATTTGTGGTTGTGAGTATGTATAACCAACGTATGCACACACACACACACAGACACACATGCACACACAAATACACATACATAAAAACTAGAATATATGAGTGTGTGTGTGTGTGTGTCCATATATTTATATATGGCTATAAGTATGTATACCTAACACACACACACACACATACAAACACACACATATAGATTAGTATGTATGAGTGTGTGTGTGTGTGTCTCTACATACTCTCATGTGTGTGTGTGCGTGTCTATTTATATGTATATACTATATATATGTATATAACACATATGTGTGTCTATATATTTATATACGGTGAGTGTGTCTGTATATATAAGTGAGTGTGTGAATGTGTGTATACACTTACTTACAATCATATATAGACACACACATAGAGATTATTATATATATAACACATATGTGTGTATGTCTATATATTTATATTCGGTTATGAGTATGTATACCTAACACATACAGACACACACACACTTACATGGACATAATATATATATGTGTGTGTGTATGTATGTGTGTGCGTAGATGTAAGTATGTATACCTATGTGTGTCGAAAATACATACTCACAACCGTATATAATTTTATAGAGACACACATGTATATGTTATATATTCATATAAATGCACACATATGTGGTATATGCATACTCATAACCGCATATATATACACACACACACACTCATATATACTCATCTCTATGTGTGTGTGTGTGTGTATTTGTGTCTGAGTATACATACTCACAACCATATATGTAATATATATGAGTATACACACTATTTATATGTGCGCGTGTATATTTATATTGAGTATACATACTCACATAGAGATACACACACACACATACAAGTGTGTGGACATATATATATATATATATATATATATATATATATATATATATATATATTTAAATGTTTGTTGACACACACAGACATAAAAATATATATATAACACATAAGTATGTATACTCATATACACATTGTGTGTGCATTTGTGTCACA